>UESW01005076.1:48784-86051 GCA_900491605.1 Calamus simplicifolius | reverse complement strand
TTGCATCTCTCCTTTTTTACTTTCAGTATGTTTTTCCTTTTCCTTAAATCAAAAGCATCACGCCTCCTGAGCGGACATATGCAAATATGTCTATGACCCACGGGAGTAATGAGCCCCTGGCCAGACGTGAGCTTTTAGATCTAAGAAAACTATTTTTACAATAGTTGTTCTACAGCTTTTAATTATGCTATCTAATTTTTGCACAAAAGCACAGCACCAATTTTTAACATAAAAAATTGTGGTTATAAAAATCGGTTAGATTAAACCCTGACTTTACCCTTCCGGTAAAGGGACAGGGTGTTAGGAAACATAGTTCCCTAGCTCTTAACATATTAAGTGGAAAAACTTTAGTTAAAGCGGGCCTCTTAGTTATCCACCAGGTTCTTAGGACATGATGACCAGGAGACCGAGGTCGTTGGTAAGCGTAAGACTGGCAGAAAGGAGCGTAAGACCAGCAGTGTTCCCGGCAGTGTTCCTGACTCATCATCAACCCTTAGAAAGCAGTGGAACAAATAATTAAGAGATTAACTAAGGTTTAGAAGCTTAAAATGTTAAAGGTTAGAGAACTATGAATCCTAAACACCCAAACCTAAACCAAAAGAAGTCCTAAACATGTTAAGACAAATTATGAGAAATGAACTCTTTAATCAATTAAAAGATAAACCTATAACCTTAAAAGAATATGAAATAGACAAAGAACAAATCAAGGTAGATTTTCTATCAGAACAAAATAAAGAAAAAAGAAAATGGCTCTTTGAGACCATAAGTACAGAAGAAAGAGAGACCCTTAAACAAGAGTACTATAGTTTTATGAAAGAACTAAGACTAGAGATTCCTTACTTTATATGGCTTAAGGTAGCATGCCAAAATAAGGAAATCAAGAATAAGTACTTAAAATGGCTAGAAATACAAGACCAACGCCCTTTCAAATCATTGGGAGTAATTAATTCAGAAGATAACTCTCTTAGAAAAAGAAATTATTATAAGAACCAGACCCTAAAATATCCTCAAATAGAAGGAAAACAGTTAAACCAAGAAAACCCGACAGTAACAATAAAGAATCAATCCAACAAAATGAAACAGAGACTCTAAAAACAATCAGACAAGAAGAAAACCCCAAAATAAGATTAATGAAACAACCTAAACTAGAAAACGAACAAATAAGACAAGAAATTAAAAAAGTACAGTCAAAAATACAAAAAAAAAATCAAATAAAGGAAAAGAAGAATCTTTAGAAAAACCAGCAGAAAAAGAACAAGAAGATCATACTACGATAATTAAAAGACAAAAGTGGCACATTAAAGTGAATCTAGTAGTCAAAAATGAGATTAGGGAAACCTATGCTCTAGTAGACTCAGGAGCAGACATGAATTGCATTCCAGAGGAACTATTTCCTAGAAAATATTATGAAGAAACCATAGAAAAACTCTATACAGCCAACAGTAAAAATCTTAAAGTAAAATATAAAATTCCAGATGTGCATGTCTGCCAAGACAACATTTGCTTTAAAACAACTTTCATTGTAGTTAAAGATATCCAAACCGTCATTCTAGGTACACCATTTCTAACACTCCTCTATGGACTAGAAATTAATAAGAAGGCATAACCACTTATGTCTTAGAAAACCCAGTCACCTTCAAATTCG
The DNA here is from genome assembly GCA_900491605.1 of Calamus simplicifolius. NCBI lineage: Eukaryota > Viridiplantae > Streptophyta > Magnoliopsida > Arecales > Arecaceae > Calamus > Calamus simplicifolius. The sequence continues at coordinate 84,406 of UESW01005076.1, read as the reverse complement.
TAAGCCCTGTTGAACTCAAAAAGATTAATCAACTAAAAGATTCCAGCCAAAAGATACAGTCCTTGAAGGATAAAAACAACAACTTAAAGAAGAAATAAAGACAAACAGAATAGAAGAACAACTACATCTAGAATCATGGAAAACCAAAATAAAAGATATCCAAGAAAAATTAGAAAAAGAATTGTGCAGCCAAGACCCTACAGCCTTCTGGAATAGAAAGAAGCACCAGGTCAGCTTGCCCTTATATTAAAGACTTCAAAGAAACTAATATCCCGACAAAGGCCAGACCAATTCAGATGAACCTAGAACTATTAGAATATTGTAAAAAGGAGATAGCAGATCTCTTAGACAAAAGACTTATTAGACCAAGCAAGTCTCCATGGTCATGTTCAGCCTTTTATGTCCAGAAAGCTTCGGAATTAGAAAGAGGAACACCTAGACTAGTCATAAATTATAAACCTTTGAATAAAGTTTTAGAATGGATTAGATATCCCATACCTAATAAAAAAGACTTGTTATCCAGACTATATAAAGCAAAGATATTTTCCAAGTTTGACATGAAATCAGGATTTTGGCAGATACAAATAACTGAAGAAGATAGATACAAAACAGCGTTCACTGTACCATTTGGACATTACGAATGGAATGTAATGCCTTTTGGTTTAAAAAATGCCCCTAGCGAATTCCAGAACATGATGAATGAAATCTTTAATCAATTTACCCAGTTCATAATAGTTTATATAGATGACGTCCTTATCTTCTCAGAAGATCTAGAAAAACATGTTAAACACATTAGACTCTTTCACAATTTAGCAAAACAAAATGGGCTAGCAATCTCAGCACCCAAGATCAAAATCTTTCAGACCAAGGTCAGATTTCTAGGGCACTATATTTATTGGGAACTATTAAACCCATAGAAAGGTCGATAGAATTCGCAGATAAATTTCCAGATGAAATCAAAGAAAAAACCCAATTACAACGATTTCTAGGATGCCTTAATTATGTCTCAGACTTTATCCCAAACATCAGGATCACCTAGAACCCCTATACGCTCAGCTTAGAAAAAAGAAAAAGGGATGGACAGAAGAACATACCAAAGTAGTCAAAAAAGTAAAAACTATAGTCAAAAACCTTCCTTGCCTAGAATTACTAGACCCGGCAGCCTTAGTAATAGTAGAAACAGATGCCTCAGAAATAGGATTTGGAGGAATCCTCAAACAAAAAACCCATAACAAAGAAACATTAGTTAGATATCACTCGGGAATATGGACTAATGCTCAAACAAATTATAGCATAGTAAAAAAGGAAGTTTTGTCAATAGTCCTATGCGTACAAAAATTCCAAGAGGATTTATATTTCAAAAAATTCCTTCTCAGAATTGATTGCAAACCAGCCAAAGAAGTTTTAGAAAAGGATATTGAAAATCTTGTTTCAAAACAAATCTTTGCCAGATGGCAAGCTATTTTATCAGTATTTGATTTTGAAATAGAATTTCTAAAAGGCACAGAAAATAGTTTACCAGACTTTCTGACACGAGAATTCCTTACAGGAACAAGATGTCAGACAGACCCAGAACAAAAGCATCCTATGCAAAATCAATAGTTCCAATCCCTCTCAGCAACCCATACTCAGTATTAACTCCACCCAGAACTCTTCTCCCTTAGACCTCAATATTCAGCCTTAGTCTCGCCTTCTCAAACCTATTCCCAAGCAACTCTAAAGCGGTCGCCTCCTAGTCCCAGTACTACTACTGAGCAGACTAGGTCTAGTCCTTCCAAGTCTCCCATGTTCAACCCATATTATAGTAAGAATTGCTCTCTTACCGTTAAACTCTTAGAACCAGACGAAATAGGAGACAACCAAACCCCCAAGCTGTCCAGAATTTTCCCTTCGATTAATGGAAAAATCATGCAATACCACCTACCCAAAGGATTTCAAAATCCCCTTAAAACCCAGGAATATTATGAGTTTATTTTAGTCGATACAGACTCAGCCGAAATAACCCATACATCAGAACAAAACTCAGAGGCAGTCGCCTATTCAAAATGTAAGATTAAGAAGTTTATGACTAAACAAGAATGGGGAAACCCATATCAGCCCAGAACCTTTTCTCAAAAATACCAGCCTTCTCAATACAACTATTTTGACTACCAGGAAGCCTGGTATAAAGGCTTTATATCTTAAGCCCACGGACCATAGTTGGTTCCTCAACTTCAGTCCAAAGATAGACAAAAGAATCCCAAGCTGGATTCATGATTGGTGGACCTACTTTGGGATAACAAAAGAAATAATTCCAGAACCAGCATTATCAGCATGGGTTTATTTCCACGATCGACTCAAAACAGCCCATTATGGAAACAAAAGTATGATGTTCACAATTGAATTTCAAGTTCCATGGATTGTGGGATGGGATTTTGCTGTTGGTAGATCCCTTGATCAACAGTATCCACTTATCCTAGAAAGACGATTTAGGATCAAGTGGTGGAAAAACTTTCAATCCGGAGAAAGATTATCACTAAGTAACATCAGCCGATGGCTAGTTACTTATGATAGCCCCAGACAATTCCCAAAAATAGAAAAACCTGTTCCAGAAAAAACCACAACTTCTCCTTCTTCAAGCAAAACTCCTAACAAAAAGGAATTAAAGAAAAAATTACTAGAGGAATTATCACAACTAGGAGACTCTGATGAGGAGGAGGATATCAGTTCATCCCAGCCCAAGCCAACAGATCAACTATATCTACAAGATGCCCAGGATCCATATGAAGACTATGACATAATATAGCCCAATACTATTCCAGATTCAGTCCACAACTTTGGCCCAAAAACTCCAGTGTCACACATGTCTCACACGAGACCCCCCAGTCCCATTAGCACTATTATGGCACACTTCAAAGTCACACATGTGACTCCTCAGCCTTATCAAGTCACCCATGTGACTCCTCGACCCTACCAAAGGCATCCCCTCAGATGCACGCTCCTCAGACTTATCCTTCAACACAGCAGCTACAGTCAACCAGATAGTGACACTTCAGCAACACTTTAGCAATTACAACAATGGCACCTATACCTCAGCCAGCCACAACAGATCACACATATGAAGCTACAGCAGCAACAGCCAGTCAGAATATGCCAACTCATATGAAGGACTTTTCTGGTATTAGAGCACTGTTACGGGAAGTAACTCAAGAGCAGCCGCACATGTGCTGCAGTGCTCAAAGGATAGCAAAGCCAGCTGTCCTAAATCCAGACGTCCTGCCCAAACCCAAAACCAATACTGGATTTCAACCCATTTGAAGTCCGCAGAAGACAGCCAGCCAGCTGTCCCCAAGGACAGACATACTTTATCAAAGCAAGCCAGCCAGCTGTCCCCAAGGACAGACCTTATCGAAGCCAGCCAACCAGCTGTCCCCAAGGACAGACATACTTTATCAAAGCAAGCCAGCCAGCTGTCCCCAAGGACAGACTTTATCGAAGCCAGCCAGCCAGCTGTCCCCAAGGACAGACAAACTTTATCGAAGCCAGCCAACCAGCTGTCCCCAAGGACAGAAATAATTGAAGACCAGTCAGATCACCTTTCGGATTTCAAAGGAAGTGAAGTCCGCACCAACCACTCCGGATTCCAACCAGTCTGAAGTCCAGACCAGTCTATAAAATGGATAGCCCTCAACCTGTGAGAGGCATCCGCAATCATTACCCATCATCCATGTTTATAACCCTTAAACCTCCACCATAATCACCTAACCCTCATTCATGATCACCAAGAACCTACTTAAGCTCCACTAAGCCTCCACCAAAACTCCACTCACCTCCACTCAAACTCCACTCACACCCACTCAAGTTCCACTTAACCTCCACTCAAGCTCCACTCACTCCCACTCAAGTTCCACTTAACCTCCACCAAGGCTCCACTCACCACCACTAAAATCCACTTACATCTCCACTAAGGCCTCCACCATGACCCAACTATCTATAAAAACCCTCCACCCATCCTCATTCCTACACATTCATTCATCCCTCATTCCCTTCCATTCACCAACTCCTAAGCCTTCATGAAAATCCCTAAGCCTTAAACTCATGGCCAACCACCCTTCATCCTTAGCCTTCAACCATCGAAGCACCATCCTTAGCCTTCAACCATCCATCCTTAGCCTTCAACCATCCAAGCCTTCAACCATCCATCTTCATTCATGAACACCTTCATCAATTCCTAGTTTCAGTCTTTAACTTAGAAATTAGTCACTCAGATCCCAGGCCTCCCAGAAATGGTATCAGAGCCTTGTTTGGCTAATTTCCTCTCTTTCTCAGTCAGAGCCGAGTTCGGCTACCCTGTCAAGGCCAATTTGGGCCAACCTCATGTAATCTCTCAGTTGTAAAGCTTTCAAGCTTTTAAGTTGTAAGTCTCTCTAGACTTAAGAAATCCAGCACCAGTTGTTTATTTCTGTGCAAGATTTAAACTTGTTCCAAACATAAAATGGTATCAGAGCCTTGTTTGGCTAATTTCTTCTCTTTCTCAGTCAAAGCCGAGTCCGGCTACCCTGTCAAGGCCAACTTGGGCCAACCTCATGTAATCTCTCAGTTGTAAAGCTTTCAAGCTTTTAAGTTGTAAGTCTCTCTAGACTTAAGAAATCCAGTACCAGTTTTATTTCTGTGCAAGATTTAAACTTGTTTTCAACTGCTTTATTTTATGCTTATGTGCAAAAATTCTCTTTTCCGGGGGAGAAGGAGGTTATTGGTAGCAGTCTAGCCTCAGTCAAAGTTTAACTTTCAGCATGCTTGCATCTCTCCTTTTTTACTTTCAGTATGTTTTTCCTTTTCCTTAAATCAAAAGCATCACGCCTCCTGAGCGGACATATGCAAATATGTCTATGACCCACGGGAGTAATGAGCCCCTGGCCAGACGTGAGCTTTTAGATCTAAGAAAACTATTTTTACAATAGTTGTTCTACAGCTTTTAATTATGCTATCTAATTTTTGCACAAAAGCACAGCACCAATTTTTAACATAAAAAATTGTGGTTATAAAAATTAGTTAGATTAAACCCTGACTTTACCCTTCCGGTAAAGGGACAGGGTGTTAGGAAACATAGTTCCCTAGCTCTTAACATCTTAAGCAGAAAAACTTTAGTTAAAGCGGGCCTCTTAGTTATCCACCAGGTTCTTAGGACATGATGACCAGGAGACCGAGGTCGTTGGTAAGCGTAAGACTGGCAGAAAGGAGCGTAAGACCAGCAGTGTTCCCGGCAGTGTTCCTGACTCATTATCAACCCTTAGAAAGCAGTGGAACAAATAATTAAGAGATTAACCAAGGTTTAGAAGCTTAAAATGTTAAAGGTTAGAGAACTATGAATCCCAAACACCCGAATCCAAACCAAAAAATTACAAACTAATGGAAGGAATGTTTAGAAGGTTAACCAGGTCCCGAAAACCTAACTTATTAGAAAAATTAGAAAAATATGAGTCCAAAGACCAGGACCAGTTTCAGAATGAAACAATAAATATGATGGCTCAATCAGCCTCCAAAATTCAAGCAAACTTGATCAACAATAAACTACCAAAGGTTGAATATAAACAAATTTACAAAATAGGAACCTTTGAACTCTCAGAAGACTATAGAATTAAAACAGCAGAACATAGCCTTCCTGTTACATTAGAAAATGGTCAGACCAGCATTAGGCTTTTCAGAGATGAAGACCTCAAGTCTATTGACACCAAATACAAGTATGTTCATATTGCAGCCATTCAAGTAGGTATTATTCCAAATCATAGATTAGGATTAAACAAACCAATCTTCACTGCCTTAAAAGATGGAAGGTTCCGCGAGGCAAATGATGCAGCACTTAGTATTATTAGTACTAATGCCCATTGGGGGCCGATCTATTTTGAAAATTATCCAGACCTTAGCACAGGAATTGATGGATCCATCAAAAACCTTCTAATTATAGATATAAAGGCCTCAGGCTATGAAAATATAGATCCAGAATTTGAACCACTTAGTATAGTCTATAGGATTGTTTATATGCTAATGACGACAAGAATCAATGTTAAAGGAATAAAAAGAACTCCAATAGGCCAAACGTTATTCTTAGCAACAGATGAAAGACACCAATCAATGACACCTCAGATGTATAAGTGGAATGAAGTTGAAATTAAAAATAACTGGATTCTGGAACAAGTCCAACCCCCTAGGAAATCCATAACCAAAAATCAAGCAATCAATGAAATCAACCAAGATGATGAAGGAAACGTAACTTACACTTTCAGAAGATCCTATAGCCTTAGAACACCTAGAACAGACCCTGGAGAAACTAGCAACACTAACATCAGAAACCTAAAACTTAAGGGCGTAGACCTAGAACCCAACATTCCAAACCTATACTATGAAAATGACTATTCTCCAACCTACTCCCAAATGAGGGATGGAATACCTAACCAGTTGAACATGATTTCAAAAGAAGAAATAAAAATTAAAGAAGACTTTCTATCAGAACAAAATAAAGAAAAAAGAGAATGGCTCTTTAAGACCATAAATAAAGAGGAAAGAGAGACTCTTAAACAAGAGTATTATAAGTACATGAATGAGTTAAGAATAAAAATCCCTTACTTTATATGGCTTAAGGTAGCATGCCAAAATAAGGAAATCAAGAATAAGTACTTAACATGGCTCGAAGCTAAAGAAAGTCAACAACCTGCCAAATCATTAGGAGTAATTTGGAAAACTACAGACAATAAAGAAATTAATTCAAGACACATCCCATTAGAAGAATGCCAGATTCAATATAAAAACCAGATCCTAGTAGCCTCTCCATTTAAGTATCTAAAGCCAGAACAAGAACAACAAGAACAAGTAGCTACCACTAGTGAACTCAGAAAAATAATTCAGCAAAATAACTACAGTAATCAACTTTTACATACCATGTCAGATCAGCTAGACAAAATAGAAAAAAATGTTACTAAGGAAAGTGAAGGCTCCAAAATAATTCAAGAAATAAAAATGCAAAAACCTATTTTAGAAATAGACAATAGTTGGACAACAGGCTTTAGAACTAGAGAAGATAAAATTGTAGACCAACTGACAAATAGACTCAAAGGAGTAAGACTAGGTATGATCTCAACTCAAGACCAACTTAACAAAATCAAAACCGAAGGACAAACATATTACAGAACACAAAAGACTATTATCCTAGACCAACACCCCCAGACATTCAATTTGAAGAAAGAAAAAGCTTCAATAGAGAAATTTACTATGGTGATGGAATATATGAATGAATATAGATGGAAAATCTGAACGAGAAATTTGGAATCTATTAAGAGAAATGACTATGGCCGCAGGAGCCCTAAGAGCAAACAAAACCTCAGAAGAAAATAATGTAAAGGTCTTGATACAAGGCTTTACCGGAATGCTAGAAGGATGGTGGAGCAGGTATCTCATACAACAAGACAGAGACAATATACTATATAGTAGAAAAATCCTAGTAAAGCCAAATTCCTCAGAAATTACAGAAGAATCCAACGCCATAGAAACATTAATCCATGCCATCTATAGGCACTTCATAGGGTCGAGAGACCGCAAACAAGAAAGTAACAAGATGCTTTTAATGAAGCTTAAGTGTTCCAAAATGCAGGACTTTAGATGGTACAAAGACACCTTCCTCTGTAGAGTATTGGAAAGAGAAGACTGCAACTCTCCCTTTTGGAAGAAAAGTTTATCTCAGGACTACCCAGACTTTTCTCAGAAAAGGTAAGCGAGGCATTAATGGAAGAATGTGGAGGCCATATCACATGGGAAAAAATTACCTATGGAGACATTAGTAATATCATCCAACGAACTGCTTTAAAGACATGCACAGAAGTACAGCTCCAGTCTAAATTAAAGAAAGAAAGAAGAAACTTCAAGGAAAGAATTAGGAGGTTTCTGTAAACAATATGGATACGAAGCCTTAACTCCACCTTCAAAAAAGGAACAGAAAGCCAATAGAATACACCCCAAAACCTATAGATCCCGGTTCAATAGACAAAATGAAAATTCACGATGGGAAAAAAGGAAACCAAGCAAACAGAAACCTAGAAAGCCTCCCCTATGGAATAAAAGAAAAAGAGAATCTAATCCAAAACAAGAAAATACTCCAATATGTTTTGGTTGTGGAAGAGAAGGACATTACAAAAGAAACTGTAGAATATCTCAGATTCAGGAATTAGACATCCCTGATAGACAAAAGGAAGAAATAGTAAAAATTATGCTCTCAGACAACAAGGATAACTATTCCTCAGAAGAAGAGGGAAGCACTTCAGAAGAAAGAATCCAACTAATTGAAGAAAATAGTTCCTCAGAAACAGAAAGATCTTCTTCATCCTACTCAGAAGGAATAAATCTATGCGGATGCATGGAAAAACTCAAGATCAATATGAGAAGAGAAGATTTTCTTTTTGATTTGGTAGAAGAAATGAATGATCCAGGATTAAGAAAAAAATGTATAGAAAAACTCAAAGAGGAATTCCAGCCCTATCCTAATAAAAAAAGAATTCTCAGCCTTCCAGAGATCATTAAAGAAAAAGAACGAGAAGAAAAAATAAAATCAGACCCGATCCATAAACTTAACCTAGAAATTGAACAAATAAAACAAGATATCAGAATACTTCAGTCACAAATAAAAGAGCAGAAAAAGAGGAAGAGATACAATAGATAAAGGAAAAGGAATACTTCAAGAAAACGATTACATAGACGAAATTGCAATAAAACCTCTTAGATGGTATATCAGCATTACCCTTAAAATCAAAAATGAAATCAAAACACTTTGCGCCCTAATTGACTCAGGAGCAGATATAAATTGTGTCCCCGAAGGACTTTTCCCTGAAGACTTTGGAGAAGAAGCCTTAGAAAAATACTTACAGCAGATAGTAAGAACCTTCAGGTAAAATATAAATACCCAGAAGCGTATGTCTGCCAGGATGACATACAACTTGAAACCCCCTTTCATGTCATCAAAATGTTCAGTCAACTACAGTAGGAATGCCATTCTTAACACTATTTGACAAAATAGAAATCGATAAAAATGGCATAAATGTCCAGATTTCAGACAAACAACTTTACTTCAGGTTTTTATAAAACTCTTACTTGCTTTATCAAAAGACTTTTCAAAAAGGGTTTTCAGTCAGCCTACTCAGTCTATAGCCCAATACTATTCCAAACCCAGTCCACACGTATGAGAACTAAACCTCTTGCCTCCCAATCCAATAGTCCACAGACCTTTCAGCCTGCTTTAACCAAAACCCAGATCCAGTCTACAACTTTGGCCCAAAAACTCCAGTCTCATTATTCAGCAGCACCCTTATCACACAGGTCATGCATGTGACTCCTCGGCCCTACCATGGTAAGTGGCTCATCTTTTCAAAGACACCCATGTGACTCCTCAGCCTTATCAAGTCACCCATGTGACTCCTCGACCCTACCAAAGGCATCCCCTCAGATGCACGCTCCTCAGACTTATCCTCAACACAGCAGCTACAGCCAACCAGATAGTGACACTTCAGCAACACTTCAGCAATTGCAACAATGGCACCTATATCTCAGCCAGCCACAACAGCTCACACATATGAAGCTACAGCAGCAACAGCCAGTCAGAATATGCCAACTCATATGAAGGACTTTTCTGGTATTAGAGCACTGTTACGGGAAGTAACTCAAGAGCAGCCGCACATGTGCTGCAGTGCTCAAAGGATAGCAAAGCCAGCTGTCCTAAATCCAGACGTCCTGCCCCAAACCCAAAACCAATACTGGATTTCAACCCATTTGAAGTCCGCAGAAGACAGCCAGCCAGCTGTCCCCAAGGACAGACATACTTTATCAAAGCAAGCCAGCCAGCTGTCCCCAAGGACAGACCTTATCGAAGCCAGCCAACCAGCTGTCCCCAAGGACAGACATACTTTATCAAAGCAAGCCAGCCAGCTGTCCCCAAGGACAGACTTTATCGAAGCCAGCCAGCCAGCTGTCCCCAAGGACAGATAAACTTTATCGAAGCCAGCCAACCAGCTGTCCCCAAGGACAGAAATAATTGAAGACCAATCAGATCACCTTTCGGATTTCAAAGGAAGTGAAGTCCGCACCAACCACTCCGGATTCCAACCAGTCTGAAGTCCAGACCAGTCTATAAAATGGATAGCCCTCAACCTGTGAGAGGCATCCGCAATCATTACCCATCATCCATGTCTATAACCCTTAAACCTCCACCATAATCACCTAACCCTCATTCATGATCACCAAGAACCTACTTAAGCTCCACTAAGCCTCCACCAAAACTCCACTCACCTCCACTCAAACTCCACTCACACCCACTCAAGTTCCACTTAACCTCCACTCAAGCTCCACTCACTCCCACTCAAGTTCCACTTAACCTCCACCAAGGCTCCACTCACCACCACTAAAACTCCACTTACATCTCCACTAAGGCCTCCACCATGACCCAACTATCTATAAAAACCCTCCACCCATCCTCATTCCTACACATTCAATCATCCCTCATTCCCTTCCATTCACCAACTCCTTAGCCTTCATGAAAATCCCTAAGCCTTAAACTCATGGCCAACCACCCTTCATCCTTAGCCTTCAACCATCCAAGCACCATCCTTAGCCTTCAACCATCGAAGCACCATCCTTAGCCTTCAACCATCCAAAACCTTCAACCATCCAAGAACCCATCTTCATTCATGAACACCTTCATCAACTCATAGTTTCAGTTCAACTTAGAAATTAGTCACTCAGATCCCAGGCCTCCCATATTTCTGGGAGGCCTGGGATCTGAGTGACTAATTTCTAAGTTAAAGACTGAAACTAGGAATTGATGAAGGTGTTCATGAATGAAGATGGGTTCTTGGATGGTTGAAGGCTTTGGATGGTTGAAGGCTAAGGATGGTGCTTCGATGGTTGAAGGCTAAGGATGGTGCTTGGAAGGTTGAAGGCTAAGGATGAAGGGTGGTTGGCCATGAGTTTAAGGCTTAGGGATTTTCATGGAGACTTGGGATTTTCATGAAGGCTTGGAGTTTTTCATGAAGGCTAAGGAGTTGGTGAATGGAAGGGAATGAGGGATGAATGAATGTGTAGGAATGAGGATGGGTGGAGGGTTTTTATAGATAGTTGGGTCATGGTGGAGGCTTTAGTGGAGAGGTGAGTGGAGTTTTTAGTGGTGGTGAGTGGAGCCTTGGTGGAGGTTAAGTGGAACTTGAGTGGGAGTGAGTGGAGCTTGAGTGGAGGTTAAGTGGAGCTTGAGTGGGAGTGAGTGGAGCTTGAGTGGAGGTGAGTGAGTTTTGGTGGAGGCTTAGTGGAGCTTAAGTAGGTTCTTGGTGATCATGAATGAGGGTTAGGTGATTATGGTGGAGGTTTAAGGGTTATAAACATGGATGATGGGTAATGATTGCGGATGCCTCTCACAGGTTGAGGGCTATCCATTTTATAGACTGGTCTGGACTTCAGACTGGTTGGAATCCGGAGTGGTTGGTGCGGACTTCACTTCCTTTGAAATCCGAAAGGTGATCTGACTGGTCTTCAATTATTTCTGTCCTTGGGGATAGCTGATTGGCTGGCTTCGATAAAGTTTGTCTGTCCTTGGGGACAGCTGGCTGGCTGGCTTCGATAAAGTCTGTCCTTGGGGACAGCTGGCCGGCTTGCTTTGATAAAGTATGTCGGGGACAGCTGGTTGGCTGGCTTCGATAAGGTCTGTCCTTGGGGACAGCTGGCTGGCTTGCTTTGATAAAGTACGTCTGTCCTTGGGGACAGCTGGCTGGCTGTCTTCTGCGGACTTCAAATGGGTTGAAATCCAGTATTGGTTTTGGGTTTGGGGCAGGACGTCTGGATTTAGGACAGCTGGCTTTGCTATCCTTTGAGCACTGCAGCACATGTGCGGCTGCTCTTGAGTTACTTCCCGTAACAGTGCTCTAATACCAGAAAAGTCCTTCATATGAGTTGGCATATTCTGACTGGCTGTTGCTGTTGTAGCTTCATATGTGTGATCTGTTGTGGCTGGCTGAGGTATAGGTGCCATTGCTGTAATTGCTGAAGTGTTGCTGATGTGTCACTATCTGGTTGACTGTAGCTGCTATGCTGGAGGATAAGTCTGAGGAGCGTGCATCTGAGGGGATGCCTTTGGTAGGGTCGAGGAGTCACATGGGTGACTTGATAAGGCTGAGGAGTCACATGTGTGACTTTGAAGTGTGCCATAATAGTGCTAATGAGACTGGGGGGTCTCGTGTGAGACATGTGTGACAATAGCATTGCTGGAGTTTTTGGGCCAAAGTTGTGGACTGAATCTGGAATAGTATTGGGCTATATTATGTCATAGTCTTCATATGGATCCTGGGCATCTTGTAGATATAGTTGATCTGTTGGCTTGGGCTGGGATGAACTGATATCCTCCTCCTCATCAGAGTCTCCTAGTTGTGATAATTCCTCTAGTAATTTTTTCTTTAATTCCTTTTTGTTAGGAGTTTTGCTTGAAGAAGGCGAAGTTGTGGTTTTTCTGGAACAGGTTTTTCTATTTTTGGGAATTGTCTGGGGCTATCATAAGTAACTAGCCATCGGCTGATGTTACTTAGTGATAATCTTTCTCTGGATTGAAAGTTTTTCCACCACTTGATCCTAAATCGTCTTTCTAGGATAAGTGGATACTGTTGATCAAGGGATCTACCAACAGCAAAATCCCATCCCACAATCCATGGAACTTGAAATTCAATTGTGAACATCATACTTTTATTTCCATAATGGGCTGTTTTGAGTCGATCGTGGAAATAAACCCATGCTGATAATGCTGGTTCTGGAATTATTTCTTTTGTTATCCCAAAGTAGGTCAACCAATCATGAATCCAGCTTGGGATTCTTTTGTCTATCTTTGGACTGAAATTGAGGAACCAACTATGGTCCGTGGGCTTAAGATATAAAGCTTTATACCAGGCTTCCTGGTAGTCAAAATAGTTGTATTGAGAAGGCTGGTATTTTGAGAAAAGGTTCTGGGCTGATATGGGTTTCCCCATTCTTGTTTAGTCATAAACTTCTTAATCTTACATTTTGAATAGGCGACTGCCTCTGAGTTTTGTTCTGATGTATGGGTTATTTCAGCTGAGTCTGTGTCGACTAAAATAAACTCATAATATTCCTGGGTTTTAAGGGGATTTTGAAATCCTTTGGGTAGGTGGTATTGCATGATTTTTCCATTAATCGAAGGGAAATTCTGGACAGCTTGGGGGTTTGGTTATCTCCTATTTCGTCTGGTTCTAAGAGTTTAACGGTAAGAGAGCAATTTTTACTATAATATGGGTTGAACACGGGAGACTTGGAAGGACTAGACCTATTCTGCTCAGTAGTAGTACTGGGACTAGGAGGCGACCGCTTTAGAGTTGCTTGGGAATAGGTTTGAGAAGGCGAGATTAAGGCTGAATATTGAGGTCTAAGAGAGAGAGTTCTGGGTGGAGTTAGTACTGAGTATGGGTTGCTGAGAGGGATTGGAACTATTGATTTTGCATAGGATGCTTTTGTTCTGGGTCTGTCTGACATCTTGTTCCTGTAAGGAATTCTCGTGTCAGAAAGTCTGGTAAACTATTTTCTGTGCCTTTTAGAAATTCTATTTCAAAATCAAATACTGATAAAATAGCTTGCCATCTGGCAAAGATTTGTTTTGAAACAAGATTTTCAATATCCTTTTCTAAAACTTCTTTGGCTGGTTTGCAATCAATTCTGAGAAGGAATTTTTTGAAATATAAATCCTCTTGGAATTTTTGTACGCATAGGACTATTGACAAAACTTCCTTTTTTACTATGCTATAATTTGTTTGAGCATTAGTCCATATTCCCGAGTGATATCTAACTAATGTTTCTTTGTTATGGGTTTTTTGTTTGAGGATTCCTCCAAATCCTATTCTGAGCATCTGTCTCTACTATTACTAAGGCTGCCGGGTCTAGTAATTCTAGGCAAGGAAGGTTTTTGACTATAGTTTTTACTTTTTTGACTACTTTGGTATGTTCTTCTGTCCATCCCTTTTTCTTTTTTCTAAGCTGAGCGTATAGGGGTTCTAGGGTGATTCTGATGTTTGGGATGAAGTCTGAGACATAATTAAGGCATCCTAGAAATCGTTGTAATTGGGTTTTTTCTTTGATTTCATCTGGAAATTTATCTGCGAATTCTACTGACCTTTCTATGGGTTTAATAGTTCCCAAATAAATATAGTGCCCTAGAAATCTGACTTTGGTCTGAAAGATTTTGATCTTGGGTGCTGAGATTGCTAGCCCATTTTGTTTTGCTAAATTGTGAAAGAGTCTAATGTGTTTAACATGTTTTTCTAGATCTTCTGAGAAGATAAGGACGTCATCTATATAAACTATTATGAACTGGGTAAATTGATTAAAGATTTCATTCATCATGTTCTGGAATTCGCTAGGGGCATTTTTTAAACCAAAAGGCATTACATTCCATTCGTAATGTCCAAATGGTACAGTGAACGCTGTTTTGTATCTATCTTCTTCAGTTATTTGTATCTGCCAAAATCCTGATTTCATGTCAAACTTGGAAAATATCTTTGCCTTATATAGTCTGGATAACAAGTCTTTTTTATTAGGTATGGGATATCTAATCCATTCTAAAACTTTATTCAAAGGTTTATAATTTATGACTAGTCTAGGTGTTCCTCTTTCTAATTCCGAGGCTTTCTGGACATAAAGGCTGAACATGACCATGGAGACTTGCTTGGTCTAATAAGTCTTTTGTCTAAGAGATCTGCTATCTCCTTTTTACAATATTCTAATAGTTCTAGGTTCATCTGAATTGGTCTGGCCTTTGTTGGGATATTAGTTTCTTTGAAGTCTTTAATATAGGGCAAGCTGACCTGGTGCTTCTTTCTATTCCAGAAGGCTGTAGGGTCTTGGCTACACAATTCTTTTTCTAATTTTTCTTGGATATCTTTTATTTTGGTTTTCCATGATTTAGATGTAGTTGTTCTTCTATTCTGTTTGTCTTTTTTCTTCTTTAAGTTGTTGTTTTTTATCCTTCAAGGATGTATCTTTTGGCTGGAATCTTTTAGTTGATTAATTTTTTTGAGTTCAACGGGGCTTACGAATTTAAAGGTGACTGGGTTTTCTAAGACATAAGTGGTTATGCCTTCTTTATTAATCTCTAGTCCATAGAGGAGTGTTAGAAATGGTGTACCTAGAATGACGTTTGGATATCTTTAACTACAATGAAAGTTGTTTTAAAGCAAATGTTGTCTTGGCAGACATGCACATCTGGAATTTTATATTTTACTTTAAGATTTTTACTGTTGGCTGTATAGAGTTTTTCTATGGTTTCTTCATAATATTTTCTAGGAAATAGTTCCTCTGGAATGCAATTCATGTCTGCTCCTGAGTCTACTAAAGCATAGGTTTCCCTAATCTCATTTTTGACTACTAGATTTACTTTAATGTGCCACTTTTGTCTTTCAATTATCGTAGTATGATCTTCTTGTTCTTTTTCTGCTGGTTTTTCTAAAGATTCTTCTTTTCCTTTATTTGATTTTTTTAGATTTTGTATTTTTGACTGTACTTTTTTAATTTCTTGTCTTATTTGTTCGTTTTCTAGTTTAGGTTGTTTCGCCAATCTTATTTTGGGGTTTTCTTCTTGTCTGATTGATTTTAGAGTCTCTGTTTCATTTTGTTGGATTGATTCTTTATTGTTACTGTCGGGTTTTTCTTGGTTTAACTGTCTTCCTTCTAATTGAGGATGTTTTAGGGTCTGGTCCTTATAATAATTTCTTTTTCTAAGAGAGTTATCTTCTGAATTAATTACTCCCAATGTTTGAAAGGGCGTTGGTCTTGTATTCTAGCCATTTTAAGTACTTATTCTTGATTTCTTTATTTTGGCATGCTACCTTAAGCCATACAAAGTAAGGAACCTCTAGTCTTAGTTCTTTCATAAAACTATAGTACTCTTGTTAAGGGTCTCTCTTTCTTCTGTACTTATGGTCTCAAAGAGCCATTTTCTTTTTTCTTTATTTTGTTCTGATAGAAAATCTACCTTGATTTGTTCTTTGTTTATTTCATATTCTTTTAAGGCTATAGGTCTATCTTTTAAGAGTTCATTTCTCATAATTTGTCTTAACATGTTTAGGACTTCTTTTGGTTTAGGTTCGGGTGTTTAGGATTCATAGTTCTCTAACCTTTAACATTTTAAGCTTCTAAACCTTAGTTAATCTCTTAATTATTTGTTCCACTGCTTTCTAAGGGTTGATAATGAGTCAGGAACACTGCCGGGAACACTGCTGGTCTTACGCTCCTTTCTGCCAGTCTTACGCTTACCAACGACCTCGGTCTCCTGGTCATCATGTCCTAAGAACCTGGTGGATAACTAAGAGGCCCGCTTAACTAAAGTTTTTCCACTTAATATGTAAGAGCTAGGGAACTATGTTTCCTAACACCCTGTCCCTTTACCGGAAGGGTAAAGTCAGGGTTTAATCTAACTGATTTTTATAACCAAAATTTTTTATGTTAAAAATTGGTGCTGTGCTTTTGTGCAAAAATTAGATAGCATAATTAAAAGCTGTAAACTATTGTAAAAATAGTTTTCTTAGATCTAAAAGCTCACGTCTGGCCAGGGGCTCATTACTCCCGTGGGTCATAGACATATTTGCATATGTCCGCTCAGGAGGCGTGATGCTTTTGATTTAAGGAAAAAGAAAAACATACTAAAAGTAAAAAAGAGAGATGTATGCATAAAAAGGAAGGCTAGTCTGCTACCATAACCCCCTTCTCCCCCGGAAAAGAGAATTTTTGCATATAAGCATAAAATAAAGCAGTTGAAAACAAGTTTAAACCTTGCACAGAAAAAAACTGGTACTGGATTTCTTAAGTCTAGAGAGACTTACAACTTAAAAGCTTGAAAGCTTTACAACTGAGAGATTACAAGAGGTTGGCCCAAGTTGGCCTTGACAGGGTAGCCGGACTCGGCTTGACTGAGAAAGAGAGGAAATTAGCCAAACATGGCTCTGATACCATTTCTGGGAGGCCTGGGATCTGAGTGACTAATTTCTAAGTTAAAGACTGAAACTAGGAATTGATGAAGGTGTTCATGAATGAAGATGGGTTCTTGGATGGTTGAAGGCTTTGGATGGTTGAAGGCTAGACTGCCTACCATAACCCCCTTCTCCCCCGGAAAAGAGAATTTTGCACATAAGCATAAAATAAAGTAGTTGAAACAAGTTTAAATCTTGCACAGAAATAAACAACTGGTGCTGGATTTCTTAAGTCTAGAGAGACTTACAACTTAAAAGCTTGAAAGCTTTACAACTGAGAGATTACATGAGGTTGGCCCAAGTTGGCCTTGACAGGGTAGCCGAACTCGGCTTGACTGAGAAAGAGAGGAAATTAGCCAAACAAGGCTCTGATACCATTTTGGGGAGGCCTGGGATCTGAGTGACTAATTTCTAAGTTGAACTGAAACTATGAGTTGATGAAGGTGTTCATGAATGAAGATGGGTTCTTGGATGGTTGAAGGTTTTGGATGGTTGAAGGCTAAGGATGGTGCTTCGATGGTTGAAGGCTAAGGATGGTGCTTGGATGGTTGAAGGCTAAGGATGAAGGGTGGTTGGCCATGAGTTTAAGGCTTAGGGATTTTCATGAAGGCTAAGGAGTTGGTGAATGGAAGGGAATGAGGGATGATTGAATGTGTAGGAATGAGGATGGGTGGAGGGTTTTTATAGATAGTTGGGTCATGGTGGAGGCCTTAGTGGAGATGTAAGTGAGTTTTTAGTGGTGGTGAGTGGAGCCTTGGTGGAGGTTAAGTGGAACTTGAGTGGGAGTGAGTGGAGCTTGAGTGGAGGTTAAGTGGAACTTGAGTGGGTGTGAGTGGAGTTTGAGTGGAGGTGAGTGGAGTTTTGGTGGAGGCTTAGTGGAGCTTAAGTAGGTTCTTGGTGATCATGAATGAGGGTTAGGTGATTATGGTGGAGGTTTAAGGGTTATAAACATGGATGATGGGTAATGATTGCGGATGCCTCTCACAGGTTGAGGGCTATCCATTTTATAGACTGGTCTGGACTTCAGACTGGTTGGAATCCGGAGTGGTTGGTGCGGACTTCACTTCCTTTGAAATCCGAAAGGTGATCTGACTGGTCTTCAATTATTTCTGTCCTTGGGGACAGCTGGTTGGCTGGCTTCGATAAAGTTTGTCTGTCCTTGGGGACAGCTGGCTGGCTGGCTTCGATAAAGTCTGTCCTTGGGGACAGCTGGCTGGCTTGCTTTGATAAAGTATGTCTGTCCTTGGGGACAGCTGGTTGGCTGGCTTCGATAAGGTCTGTCCTTGGGGACAGCTGGCTGGCTTGCTTTGATAAAGTATGTCTGTCCTTGGGGACAGCTGGCTGGCTGTCTTCTGCGGACTTCAAATGGGTTGAAATCCAGTATTGGTTTTGGGTTTGGGGCAGGACGTCTGGATTTAGGACAGCTGGCTTTGCTATCCTTTGAGCACTGCAGCACATGTGCGGCTGCTCTTGAGTTACTTCCCGTAACAGTGCTCTAATACCAGAAAAGTCCTTCATATGAGTTGGCATATTCTGACTGGCTGTTGCTGCTGTAGCTTCATATGTGTGATCTGTTGTGGCTGGCTGAGATATAGGTGCCATTGTTGCAATTGCTGAAGTGTTGCTGAAGTGTCACTATCTGGTTGGCTGTAGCTGCTGTGTGAAGGATAAGTCTGAGGAGCGTGCATCTGAGGGGATGCCTTTGGTAGGGTCGAGGAGTCACATGGGTGACTTGATAAGGCTGAGGAGTCACATGGGTGACTTTGAAGTGTGCCATAATAGTGCTAATGAGACTGGGGGGTCTCGTGTGAGACATGTGTGACAATAGTTGGGCCAAAGTTGTGGACTAAATCTGGAATAGTATTGGGCTATATTATGTCATAGTCTTCATATGGATCCTGGGCATCTTGTAGATATAGTTGATCTGTTGGCTTGGGCTGGGATGAACTGATATCTTCCTCCTCATCAGAGTCTCCTAGCTGTGATAATTCCTCTAGTAATTTTTTCTTTAGTTCCTTTTTGTTGGGAGTTTTACTTGAAGAAGGAGAAGTTGTAGTTTTCTCTGGGACAGGTTTTTCTATTTTTGGGAATTGTCTGGGGCTATCATAAGTAACTAGCCATCGGCTGATGTTACTTAGTGATAATCTTTCTCCGGATTGGAAGTTTTTCCACCACTTGATCCTAAATCGTCTTTCTAGGATAAGTGGATACTGTTGATCAAGGGATCTACTAACAGCAAAATCCCATCCCACAATCCATGGAACTTGAAATTCAATTGTCAACATCATAGTTTTGTTTCCATAATGGGCTATTTTGAGTCGATCGTGGAAATAAACCCATGCTGATAATGCTGGTTCTGGAATTATTTCTTTTGTTATCCCAAAGTAGGTCCACCAATCATGAATCCAACTTGGGATTCTTTTGTTATCTTTGGGCTGAAGTTGAGGAACCAACTATGGTCTGTGGGCTTAAGATAGAAAGCCTTATACCAGGCTTCCTAGTAGTCAAAATAGTTGTATTGAGAAGGCTGGTATTTTTGAGAAAAGGTTCTGGGCTGATAAGGGTTTCCCCATTCTTGTTTAGTCATAAACTTCTTAATCTTACATTTTGAATAGGCGACTGCCTCTGAGTTCTTTCTGATGTATGAGTTATTTCGACTGAGTCTGTATCGACTAAAATAAACTCATAATATTCCTGAGTTTTAAGGGGATTTTGAAATCCTTTGGGTAGGTGATATTGCATGATTTTTCCATTAATCGAAGGGAAAATTCTGGACAGCTTGGGGGTTTGGTTGTCTCCTATCTCGTCTGGTTCTAAGAGTTTAACAGTAAGAGAGCAATTCTTGCTATAATATGGGTTGAACATGGGAGACTTGGAAGGACTAGACCTAGTCTGCTCAGTAGTAGTACTGGACTAGGAGGCGACCGCTTTAGAGTTGCTTGGGAATAGGTTTGAGAAGGCGAGACTAAGGCTGAATATTGAGGTCTAAGGGAGAGAAGAGTTCTGGGTGGAGTTAATACTGAGTATGGGTTACTGAGAGGGATTGGAACTATTGATTTTGCATAGGATGTTTTTGTTCTGGGTCTGTCTGACATCTTGTTCCTGTAAGGAATTCTCGTGTCAGAAAGTCTGGTAAACTATTTTCTGTGCCTTTTAGAAATTCTATTTCAAAATCAAATACTGATAAAATAGCTTGCCATCTGGCAAAGATTTGTTTTGAAACAAGATTTTCAATATCCTTTTCTAAAACTTCTTTGGCTGGTTTGCAATCAATTCTGAGAAGGAATTTTTTGAAATATAAATCCTCTTGGAATTTTTGTATGCATAGGACTATTGACAAAACTTCCTTTTTTACTATACTATAATTTGTTTGAGCATTAGTCCATATTCCCGAGTGATATCTAACTAATGTTTCTTTGTTATGGGTTTTTTGTTTGAGGATTCCTCCAAATCCTATTTCTGAGGCATCTGTCTCTACTATTACTAAGGCTGCCGGGTCTAGTAATTCTAGGCAAGGAAGGTTTTTGACTATAGTTTTTACTTTTTTGACTACTTTGGTATGTTCTTCTGTCCATCCTTTTTTCTTTTTTCTAAGCTGAGCGTATAGGGGTTCTAGGGTGATCCTGATGTTTGGGATAAAGTCTGAGACATAATTAAGGCATCCTAGAAATCGTTGTAATTGGGTTTTTTCTTTGATTTCATCTGGAAATTATCTGCGAATTCTATCGACCTTTCTATGGGTTTAATAGTTCCCAATAAATATAGTGCCCTAGAAATCTGACCTTGGTCTGAAAGATTTTGATCTTGGGTGCTGAGATTGCTAGCCCATTTTGTTTTGCTAAATTGTGAAAGAGTCTAATGTGTTTAACATGTTTTTCTAGATCTTCTGAGAAGATAAGGACGTCATCTATATAAACTATTATGAACTGGGTAAATTGATTAAAAATTTCATTCATCATGTTCTGGAATTCGCTAGGGGCATTTTTTAAACCAAAAGGCATTACATTCCATTCGTAATGTCCAAATGGTACAGTGAACGCTGTTTTGTATCTATCTTCTTTAGTTATTTGTATCTGCCAAAATCCTGATTTCATGTCAAACTTGGAAAATATCTTTGCTTTATATAGTCTGGATAACAAGTCTTTTTTATTAGGTATGGGATATCTAATCCATTCTAAAACTTTATTCAAAGGTTTATAATTTATGACTCTAGGTGTTCCTCTTTCTAATTCCGAGGCTTTCTGGACATAGAAGGCTGAACATGACCATGGAGACTTGCTCGGTCTAATAAGTCTTTTGTCTAAGAGATCTGCTATCTCCTTTTTACAATATTCTAATAGTTTAAGGTTCATCTGGATTGGTCTGGCCTTTGTCGGGATATTAGTTTCTTTAAAGTCTTTAATATAGGCAAGCTGACCTGGTGCTTCTTTCTATTCCAGAAGGCTGTAGGGTCTTGGCTGCATAATTCTTTTTCTAATTTTTCTTGGATCTCTTTATTTTAGTTTTCCATGATTTTAGATGTAGTTGTTCTTCTATTCTATTTGTCTTTATTTCTTCTTTAAGTTGTTGTTTTTTATCTTCAAGGACTGTATCTTTTGGCTGGAATCTTTTAGTTGATTAATCTTTTTAAGCTCAACAGGGCTTACAATTTGAAGGTGACTGGGTTTTCTAAGACATAAGTAGGTTATGCCTTTTTTATTAATCTCTAGTCCATAGAGGAGTGTTAAAAATGGTGTACCTAGAATGACTGTTGGATATCTTTAACTACAATGAAAGTTGTTTTAAAGCAAATGTTGTCTTGGCAGACATGCACATCTGGAATTTTATATTTTACTTTAAGATTTTTACTGTTGGCTGTATAGAGTTTTTCCATGGTTTCTTCATAATATTTTCTAGGAAATAGTTCCTCTGGAATGCAATTCATGTCTGCTCCCGAGTCTACTAAAGCATAGGTTTCCCTAATCTCATTTTTGACTACTAGATTCACTTTAATGTGCCACTTTTGTCTTTCAATTATCGTAGTATGATCTTCTTGTTCTTTTTCTGCTGGTTTTCTAAAGATTCTTCTTTTCCTTTATTTGATTTTTTTAGATTTTGTATTTTTGACTGTACTTTTTTAATTTCTTGTCTTATTTGTTCGTTTTCTAGTTTAGGTTGTTTCATTAATCTTATTTTGGGGTTTTCTTCTTGTCTGATTGTTTTAGAGTCTCTGTTTCATTTTGTTGGATTGATTCTTTATTGTTACTGTCGGGTTTTTCTTGGTTTAACTGTCTTCCTTCTATTGAGGATATTTTAGGGTCTGGTCTTTATAATAATTTCTTTTTCTAAGAGAGTTATCTTCTGAATTAATTACTCCCAATGTTTTGAAAGGGCGTTGGTCTTGTATTTCTAGCCATTTTAAGTACTTATTCTTGATTTCCTTATTTTGGCATGCTACCTTAAGCCATACAAAGTAAGGAATCTCTAGTCTTAGTTCTTTCATAAAACTATAGTACTCTTGTTTAAGGGTCTCTCTTTCTTCTGTACTTATGGTCTCAAAGAGCCATTTTCTTTTTTCTTTATTTTGTTCTGATAGAAAATCTACCTTGATTTGTTCTTTGTCTATTTCATATTCTTTTAAGGTTATAGGTTTATCTTTTAATTGATTAAAGTTCATTTCTCATAATTTGTCTTAACATGTTTAGGACTTCTTTTGGTTTAGGTTTGGGTGTTTAGGATTCATAGTTCTCTAACCTTTAACATTTTAAGCTTCTAAACCTTAGTTAATCTCTTAATTATTTGTTCCACTGCTTTCTAAGGGTTGATAATGAGTCAGGAACACTGCCGGGAACACTGCTGGTCTTACGCTCCTTTCTGCCAGTCTTACGCTTACCAACGACCTCGGTCTCCTGGTCATCATGTCCTAAGAACCTGGTGGATAACTAAGAGGCCCGCTTTAACTAAAGTTTTTCCACTTAATATGTTAAGAGCTAGGGAACTATGTTTCCTAACACCCTGTCCCTTTACCGAAGGGTAAAGTCAGGGTTTAATCTAACCGATTTTTATAACCACAATTTTTTATGTAAAATTGGTGCTGTGCTTTTGTGCAAAAATTAGATAGCATAATTAAAACTGTAAAACAACTATTGTAAAAATAGTTTTCTTAGATCTAAAAGCTCACGTCTGGCCAGGGGCTCATTACTCCCGTGGGTCATAGACATATTTGCATATGTCCGCTCAGGAGGCGTGATGCTTTTGATTTAAGGAAAGGAAAAACATACTGAAAGTAAAAAAGGAGAGATGCATGCATGCTGAGAGAGTTAACTTTGAAAGGCTAGACTGCTACCATAACCCCCTTCTCCCCCGGAAAAGAGAATTTTTGCACATAAGCATAAAATAAAGCAGTTGAAAACAAGTTTAAATCTTGCACAGAAATAAAACTGGTACTGGATTTCTTAAGTCTAGAGAGACTTACAACTTAAAAGCTTGAAAGCTTTACAACTGAGAGATTACATGAGGTTGGCCCAAGTTGGCCTTGACAGGGTAGCCGGACTCGGCTTTGACTGAGAAAGAGAAGAAATTAGCCAAACATGGCTCTGATACCATTTGGGTGGGAGGCCTGGGATCTGAGTGACTAATTTCTAAGTTGAACTGAAACTATGAGTTGATGAAGGTGTTCATGAATGAGATGGGTTCTTGGATGGTTGAAGGCTTTGGATGGTTGAAGGCTAAGGATGGTGCTTCGATGGTTGAAGGCTAAGGATGGTGCTTGGATGGTTGAAGGCTAAGGATGAAGGGTGGTTGGCCATGAGTTTAAGGCTTAGGGATTTTCATGAAGGCTTAGGAGTTGGTGAATGGAAGGGAATGAGGGATGATTGAATGTGTAGGAATGAGGATGGGTGGAGGGTTTTATAGATAGTTGGGTCATGGTGGAGGCCTTAGTGGAGATGTAAGTGGAGTTTGTGGTGGTGAGNGGAATGAGGGATGAATGAATGTGTAGGAATGAGGATGGGTGGAGGGTTTTTATAGATAGTTGGGTCATGGTGGAGGCCTTAGTGGAGATGGAAGTGGAATTGGTTGAGTGGTGGTGAGTGGAGTTGGTGGTGAGTGGTTAAGTGGAACTTGAGTGGGTGTGAGTGGAGTGGGTGAGTGTGAGTGGAGTTTGGTGGAGGCTTAGTGGAGCTTAAGTAGGTTCTTGGTGATCATGAATGAGGGTTAGGTGATTATGGTGGAGGTTTAAGGGTTATAAACATGGATGATGGGTAATGAATGATTGCGGATGCCTCTCACAGGTTGAGGGCTATCCATTTTATAGACTGGTCTGGACTTCAGACTGGTTGGAATCCGGAGTGGTTGGTGCGGACTTCACTTCCTTTGAAATCCGAAAGGTGATCTGACTGGTCTTCAATTATTTCTGTCCTTGGGGACAGCTGGTTGGCTGGCTTCGATAAAGTTTGTCTGTCCTTGGGGACAGCTGGCTGGCTAACTTTGATAAAGTCTGTCTGTCCTTGGGGACAGCTGGTTGGCTGGCTTTGATAAGGTCTGTCCTTGGGGACAGCTGGCTGGCTTGCTTTGATAAAGTATGTCTGTCCTTGGGGACAGCTGGCTGGCTGTCTTCTGCGGACTTCAAATGGGTTGAAATCCAGTATTGGTTTTGGGTTTGGGGCAGGACGTCTGGATTTAGGACAGCTGGCTTTGCTATCCTTTGAGCACTGCAGCACATGTGCGGCTGCTCTTGAGTTACTTCCCGTAACAGTGCTCTAATACCAGAAAAGTCCTTCATATGAGTTGGCATATTCTGACTGGCTGTTGCTGTTGTAGCTTCATATGTGTGAACTGTTGTGGCAACATGCTGGTTGATTGCTGGCTGCTGTGTTGGAGGATAAGTCTGAGGAGCGTGCATCTGAGGGGATGCCTTTGGTAGGGTCGAGGAGTCACATGGGTGACTTGATAAGGCTGAGGAGTCACATGGGTGACTTGGATGAAGAGATGGTGCCAAGGAGTCACATGGGCGACTTGAAGTGTGCCATGATAGTGCTAATGAGAATAGTGCTGATGAGGCTGGGGTCTCGTGTGAGACGAGGAGTCACATGCGTGACCTGTGCGATAATAGTGCTGCTGAATAATGAGACTGGAGTTTTTGGGCCAAAGTTGTGGACTGGATCTGGGTTTCTGGTTAAAGCAGGCTGAAAGGTCTGTGGACTATTGGATTGAGAAGCAAGAGGTTTAATTTCCATATATGTGGACTGGGTTTGGAATAGTATTGGGTTATAGATAGGCTAAGATGCTGAGTAGTTTTTGTAGGCTGAAAATCTTTTGAAAATTCTTTTTGAAAAAAAAAACACAAGGTTTTATAAAAACCTGAAGTAAAGTTGTTTGTCTGAAATCTGGACATTTATGCCATTTTTATCGATTTCTATTTTGTCAAATAGTGTTAAGAATGGCATTCCTACTGTAGTTGACTGAACATTTTTGATGACATGAAAGGGGGTTTCAAGTTGTATGTCATCCTGGCAGACATACGCTTCTGGGTATTTATATTTTACTTGAAGGTTCTTACTATCTGCTGTAAGTATTTTTTCTAAGGTTTCTTCTCCAAAATTTTCAGGAAAAGTCCTTCGGGGACACAATTTATATCTGCTCCTGAGTCAATTAGGGCGCAAAGTGTTTTGATTTCATTTTTGATTTTAAGGGTAATGCTGATATACCATCTAAGAGGTTTTATTGCAATTTCGTCTATGTAATCGTTTTCTTGAAGTATTCCTTTTCCTTTATCTATTTGTATCTCTTCCTCCTTTTCTGCTTCTTTTATTGTGACTGAAGTATTCTGATATCTTGTTTTATTTGTTCAATTTCTAGGTTAAGTTTATGGATCGGGTCTGATTTTATTTTTTCTTCTCGTTCTTTTTCTTTAATGATCTCTGGAAGGCTGAGAATTCTTTTTTTATTAGGATAGGGCTGGAATTCCTCTTTGAGTTTTTCTATACATTTTTTTCTTAATCCTGGATCATTCATTTCTTCTACAAATCAAAAAGAAATCTTCTTTTCTCATCATATTGATCTTGAGTTTTTCCATGCATCCGCATAGATTTATTCCTTCTGAGTGGGATGAAGAAGATCTTTCTGTTTCTGAGGAACTATTTTCTTCAATTAGTTGGATTTTTCTTCTGAAGCGTTTCCCTCTTCTTCTGAGGAATAGTTATCCTCGTTGTTTGAGAGCATAATTTTTACTATTTCTTCCTTTTGTCTATCAGGGATGTCTAATTCCTGAATCTGAGATATTCTACAGTTTTTTTGTAATGTCCTTCTCTTCCACAACCAAAACATATTGGAACATTTTCTTGTTTTGGATTGGATATTCTCTTTTCTTTTATTCCATAGGGGAGGCTTTCTAGGTTTCTGTTTGCTTGGTTTCCTTTTTTCCCATCGTGAATTTTCATTTTGTCTATTGAACCGAGATCTATAGGTTTTGGGGTATATGGTTTTTCTATTGGCTTTCTGTTCCTTTTTTGAAGGTGGAGTTAAGGCTTCGTATCCGTATTGTTTACAGAAACCTCCTAGTTCTTTTCTTGAAGTTTCTTCTTCTTTCTTTAATTTAGACTGGAGCTGTACTTCTGTGCATGTCTTTAAAGCAGTTCGTTGAATGATATTTAATATCTCCATAGGTAATTTTTTCCCATATGATATTACCTCCACATTCTTCATTAATGCCTCGCTTACCTTTTCTGAGAAAAGTCTGGGTAATCCTGAAATAAACTTTTCTTTCCAAAAGGGAGAATTGCAGTCTTCCCTTTCTAGTACTCTACAAAGGAAGGTATCTTTGTACCATCTAAAGTCTTGCATTTTGGAACACTTAAGCTTCATTAAAAGCATTTTGTTACTTTCTTGTTTGCGGTCTCTTGACCCTATGAAATGCCTGTAGATGGCATGGATCAATGTTTCTATAGCATTTGATTCTTCTGTGATTTCTGAAGAGTTTGGTTTTACTAGAATTTTTCTACTATTAGTATATTGTCTCTGTCTTGTTGTGTAAGATACCTGCTCCACCATCCTTCTAACATTCCGGTAAAGCCTTGTATTAAGACCTTTACATTGTTTTCTTCTGAGGTTTTGTTTGCCCTTAGGGCCCCTGCGGCCATGGTCATTTCTCTTAATAGATTCCAAATTTCTCGTTCAGATTTTCCGTCTATATTCCATTCATATATTCCATCGCCATAGTAGATTTCTCTATTGAAGCTTTTTCTTTCCTCAAATTGAATGTCTGGGGGTGTTGGTCTAGGATAATAGTCCTTTTGTGTTCTGTAATATGTTTGTCCTTCGGTTTTGATTTTGTTAAGTTGGTCTTGAGCTGAGATCATACCTAGTCTTACTCCCTTGAGTCTGTTTGCCAATTGGTCTACAATTTTATCTTCTCTGGTTCTAAAGCCTGTTGTCCAACTATTGTCTATTTCTAAAATAGGTTTTTGCATTTTTATTTCTTGAATTATTTTGGAGCCTTCACTTTCCTTGGTGACATTTTTTTCTATTTTGTCTAGCTGGTCTGACATGGTAGAGTTGATTACTGTAATTATTTTGCTGGATTATTTTTCTGAGTTCACTAGTGGTAGCTACTTGTTCTACTTGTTCTTGTTCTGGCTTTAGATACTTAAATGGAGAGGCTACTAGGATCTGGTTTTTATATTGATTTGGCATTCTTCTAATGGGATGTGTCTTGAATTAATTTCTCTATTGTCTGTAGTTTTCCAAATTACTCCTAATGATTTGGCAGGGTGTTGGTTATTGGTTTCTCTAGCTCTGAGCCATGTTAAGTACCTGTCTTTGATTTCCTTATTTTACATGCTACCTTAAGCCATATAAAGTAAGGAATTTTCTAGTCTTAACTCGTTCATGAAATTATAATACTCTTGTTTAAGAGACTCTCTTTCCTCTGTATTTATGGTTTCAAAGAGCCATTTTCTTTTTCTTTGTTTTGTTCTGATAGAAAATCTTCTCTAATCTTTTCTTTATTTATTTCATCTTTTGAAATCATGTTCAGCTGGTTAGGTATTCCATCTCTCATTTGGGAGTAAGTTGGAGAGTAGTCATTTTCATAGTATAGGTTTGGAATGTTGGGTTCTAGGTCTACGCCCTTAAGCTTTAAGTTTCTATTTAGTCTCTCCAGGTTCTGTCCTAGGTGTCCTAGGTGTTCTAAGGCTATAGGATCTTCTGAAAGTGTAAGTTACATTTCCTTCATCATCTTGTTGATTTCATTGATTGCTTGATTTTTAGTTACTGATTTCCTAGGGGGTTGAACTTGTTCCAGAGTCCAGTTATTCTTAATTTCAACTTCATTCCATTTATACATCTGAGGTGTCATTGAATGATGTCTTTCATCTGTTGCTAAGAATAACGTTTGGCCTATTGGAGTTCTTTTTATTCCTTTAACATTGATTCTTGTCGTCATTAGCTTATAAACAATCCTATAAACTATGCTAAGTGGTTCAAATTCTGGATCTATATTTTCATAGCCTGAGGCCTTATATCTATAATTAGAAGGTTTTGATGGATCTGTCAATTCCCGTGCTAAGGTCTGGATAATTTTCAAAATAGATCGGCCCCCAATGGGCATTAGTGCTGATGATACTAAGTGCTGCATCGTTTGCCTCGCGGAACCTTCCATCTTTCAAGGCAATGAAGATTGGTTTATCTAATCCTAATCTATGGTTTGGAATAATACCTACTTGAATGGCTGCAATATGAACATACCCGTACTTGGTGTCAATAGACTTGAGATCTTCATCTCTAAAAGTCTAATGCTGGTCTGCCCATTTTCTAGTGTAACAGGAAGACTATGTTCTGCTGTTTTAATCCTATAGTCTTCTGAGAGTTCAAAGGTTCCTATTTTGTAAATTTGTTTGTACTCAACCTTTGGTAGTTTATTATTGATCAAGTTTGCTTGGATTCTAGAGGCTGATTGAGTCATCATATTTATTGTTTCATTCTGAAACTGGTCCTGGTCTTTGGACTCATACTTTTCTAATTTTTCTAATAGGTTGGGTTTTCGGGACCTGGTTAATCTTTTAAACATTCCTTCCATTAGTTTGTGATTTTTGGTTTGGATTTGGGTGTTTTAGGATTCATAGTTCTCTAACCTTTAACATTTTAAGCTTCTAAACCTTAGTTAATCTCTTAATTATTTGTTCCACTGCTTTCTAAGGGTTGATAATGAGTCAGGAACACTGCCGGGAACACTGCTGGTCTTACGCTCCTTTCTGCCAGTCTTACGCTTACCAACGACCTCGGTCTCCTGGTCATCATGTCCTAAGAACCTGGTGGATAACTAAGAGGCCCGCTTAACTAAAGTTTTTCCACTTAATATGTTAAGAGCTAGGGAACTATGTTTCCTAACACCCTGTCCCTTTACCGGAAGGGTAAAGTCAGGGTTTAATCTAACTGATTTTTATAACCACAATTTTTTATGCTAAAATTGGTGCTGTGCTTTTGTGCAAAAATTAATAGCATAATTTAAAACTGTAAAACAACTATTGTAAAAATAGTTTTCTTAGATCTAAAAGCTCACGTCTGGCCAGGGGCTCATTACTCCCGTGGGTCATAGACATATTTGCATATGTCCGCTCAGGAGGCGTGATGCTTTGATTTAAGGAAAAGGAAAAGCATACTGAAAATAATATAATGTTGCTGAAATGAAAAGGAGAAATGTATGCATAAAAAGGAGAGGCTAGACTGCTCCCATAACCCCCTTCTCCCCCGGAAAAGAGAATTTTTGCATATAAGCATAAAATAAAGCAGCTGAAATACTGATGAAAACAAGTTTAAATCTTGCACAGAAATGAACAACTGGTACTGGATTTCTTAAGTTAGGGATGTTTATTCACTATGGTTTAAGGCTTAGGGATTTTCATGGAGGCTTAGGGATTTTTATGGATGAAGGCTAAGGAGTTGGTGAATGGAAGGGAGAAGTGAATCTGTGTGTATGAGGATGGGTGGAGGGTTTTTATAGATAGCTTGGATGAAGTGGAGTTCCAGAACCAGCATTATCATGGGTTTATTTCCATGATCGACTCAAAACAGCCCATTATGGAAACAAAACTATGATGTTCACAATTGAATTTCAAGTTCCATAGAATGTGTCTGGGAAATCTGGGTTGTCTAGTTGATGAAAGGGTTTAGGAACGATAGAAGTAGATGATAGAGATGGTTTAAGGCTATGAATGGTGATATTTGGTAGCCATGGGTGGAGGCTTAGAGAGGTTTAATAGCTATGGGTGGAGGCTTAGGGATTTTCATGGATGAAGGCTAAGGAGTTCTCGGGTGAATGGAAAGATTAAGGGAGGAGTGAATGTGTGAAGGTATGAGGATGGGTGGAGGTTTTATAGATAGCTTGGAGGAAGTGAGGCCTTAGTGGAGAGGGGAGTGGAGTTTGAGTGGAGGTGAGTGGACCTTGGTGGAGTATGGGTGGAGGTGAGTGGAGCTTTGGTGGAGGTTTAGTGGAGCTTGAGTGGGTTAAGTGGAGTTTGAGTGGAATCTTGGTGGAGGCTTAGTGGAGCTTAAGTAGGTTCTTAGTGATCATGAATGAGGGTTAGGTGATTATGGTGGAGGTTTAAGGGTCATGAACATGGATGATGGGTAATGATTGTGGATGAGTGCGGATGCTCTCACAGGTTGAGGGCTATCCATTTTATAGACTGGTCTGGACGGACTTCAGACTGGTTGGAGTCCGGAGTGGTT
The DNA here is from genome assembly GCA_900491605.1 of Calamus simplicifolius. NCBI lineage: Eukaryota > Viridiplantae > Streptophyta > Magnoliopsida > Arecales > Arecaceae > Calamus > Calamus simplicifolius. The sequence goes on along the minus strand of UESW01005076.1, from coordinate 53,675 downwards.
GGTGCGGACTTCACTTCCTTTGAAATCCGAAAGGTGATCTGGCTGGTCTTCAATTATTCTGTCCTTGGGGACAGCTGGTTGGCTGGCTTTGATAAAGTTTATCTGTCCTTGGGGATAGCTGGCTGGCTATCTCTGATAAGGTCTGTCCTTGGGGACAGCTGGCTGGCTGGCTTTGATAAAGTCTGTCTATCCTTGGGGACAGCTGGATGGCTGGATTCGATAAAGTCTGTCTGTCCTTGGGGACAGCTGCTGGCTGGCTTCTGCGGACTTCAAATGGGTTGAAATCCAGTATTGGTTTTGGGTTTGGGGCAGGACGTCTGGATTTAGGACAGTCGGCTTTGCTATCCTTTGAGCACTGCAGCACATGTGCGGCTGCTCTTGAGTTACTTCCCGTAACAGTGCTCTAATACCAGAAAAGTCCTTCATATGAGTTGGCATATTCTGACTGGCTGTTGCTGCTGTAGCTTCATATGTGTGAGCTGTTGTGGCTGGCTGAGATATAGGTGCCATTGTTGCAATTGCTGAAGTGTTGCTGAAGTGTCACTATCTGGTTGATTGTAGCTGCTGTGCTGGAGGATAAGTCTGAGGAGCGTGCGTCTGAGAGGCATGCCTTTGGTAGGGCCGAGGAGTCACATGGGTGACCTAATAAGGCTGAGGAGTCACATGGGTGACTTGAAGAAGATGAAGAGTCACATACCATGGTAGGGCCGAGGAGAGGCCGAGGAGTCACATGGGTGACTTTGTTGTGAAGTGTGCCATGATAGTGCTAATGAGACTGGGGGTCTCGTGCGAGACATATGTGACAATAGTACTGCTGGGGTCACATGCGTGATCTGTGCGATAGGAGTGCTGCTGAAAATAGTGAGACTGGAGTTTTTGGGCCAAAGTTGTGGACTGGATCTGGGTTCTGGTTAAAGCAGGCTGAAAGGTCTGTGGACTATTGGATTGGGAAGCAAGAGGTTTAGTTTCCATATATGTGGACTGGGTTTGGAATAGTATTGGGCTACAGATAGGCTAAGATGCTGAGTTAGTTTTTGTAGGCTGAAAATCTTTTTTCAAAAATCTTTTAAAAAATTCTTTTGGTAAAGCAGGCTTGCTTACTAAGAGTTTTATAAAAACAAGGTTTTATAAAAACCTGAAGTAAAGTTGTTTATCTGAAATCTGGAAGTTATGCCATTTTTATCGATTTCTATTTTGTGAAATAGTGTTAAGAATGGCATTCCTACTACAGTTGACTGAACATTTTTGACGACGTGAAAGGGGGTTTCAAGTTGTATGTCATCCTGGCAGACATACGTTTCTGGGTATTTATATTCTACCTGAAGGTTCTTACTGTCTGCTGTAAGTATTTTTTCTGAGGTTTCTTCTCCAAAAATTTCAGGGAAAAGTCCTTCTGGGACACAATTTATATCTGCTCCTGAGTCAATTAGGGCGCAAAGTGTTTTGATTTCATTTTGATCTTAAGGGTAATGCTGATATACCATCTAAGAGGTTTTATTGCAATTTCGTCTATGTAATCGTTTTCTTGAAGTATTCCTTTTCCCTTGTCTATTTGTATTTCTTCCTCCTTATCTATTTTTTCTAATTCTTCTATTCTTGACTGAAGTATTCTGATATTTTGTTTTATCTGTTCAATTTCTCGGTTAAGCTTTAATGGGTCTGATTTATTTTTTCTTCTCGTTCTTTTTCTTTTATGATCTCTGGAAGGTTAGAATTCTTTTTTTATTAGGGTAGGGCTGAAATTCCTCTTTAAGTTTTTCTATACATTTTTTTCTTAATCCTGGATCATTCATTTCTTCTACTAGATCAAAAAGAAAATCTTCTTTTCTCATCATATTGATTTGAGTTTTTCCATGCATCCACATAGATTTATTCCTTCTAAGTAGGATGAAGAAGATCTTTCTGTTTCTGAGGAACTATTTTCTTCAATTAGTTTGATTTGTTCTTCTGGAGTGTTTCCCTCTTCTTCCGAGGAATTGTTATCCTCGTTGTTTGAGAGCATAATTTTTACTATTTCTTCTTTTTGTTTATCAGGGATGTCTAATTCCTGAATCTGATATTCTACAGTTTCTCTTGTAATGTCCTTCTCTTCCACAACCGAAACATATTGGAGCATTTTCTTGTTTTGGATTAGATTCTCTTTTTCCTTTATTCCATAGGGGAGGCTTTCTGGGTTTCTGTTTGCTTAGTTTCCTTTTTTCCCATCGTGGGTATTCATTTTGTCTATTGAACCGATCTATAGGTTTTGGGGTATATGTTTTTCTATTGACTTTCTGTTCCTTTTTTGAAGGTGGAGTTAAGGCTTCGTGTCCGTATTGTTTACAGAAACCTCCTAGTTCTTTTCTTGAAGTTTCTTCCTCTTTCTTTAATTTAGACTGGAGCTGTATTTCTGTGCATGTTTTTAAAGCAGTTCGTTGAATGATATTGCTAATGTCTCCATAGGTAACTTTTTCCCATATGATATTGCCTCCACATTCTTCTATTAATGCCTCGCTTACCTTTTCTGAGAAAAGTCTGGGTAGTCCTGAAATAAACTTTTCTTTCCAAAAGGGAGAGTTGCAGTCTTCCCTTTCTAATACTCTACAAAGGAAAGTGTCTTTGTACCATCTAAATCTTACATTTTGGAACACTTAAGCTTCATTAAAAGCATTTTGTTATTTTCTTGTTTGCGGTCTCGTGACCCTATGAAATGCCTGTAAATGGCATGGATCAATGTTTTTATAGCATTTGATTCTTCTGTGATTTCTGAAGACTTTGGTTTTACTAAAATTTTTCTACTATTTAGTATATTGTCTCTGTCTTGTTGTGTAAGATATCTACTCCACCATCCTTCTAACATTCCAGTAAAGCCTTGTATAAGACCTTTACATTATTTTCTTCTGAGGTTTTGTTTTCCCTTAGGGCCCCTGCGGCCATGGCCATTTCTCTTAATAGATTCCAAATTCTCGTTCAGATTTTCCGTCTATATTCCATTCATATATTCCATCGCCATAGTAGATTTCTCTATTGAAGCTTTTTCTTTCTTTGAATTGAATGACTGGGGGTGTAGGTCTAGGATAGTATCCTTTTGTGTTTTATAATATGTTTGTCCTTCAGTTTTGATTTTGTTAAGTTGGTCTTGAGCTGAGATCATACCTAGTCTTACTCCCCTGAGTCTGTTTGCCAATTGGTCTACAATCTTATCTTCTCTGGTTCTAAAGCCTGTTGTCCAACTATTGTCTATTTCCAGAATAGGTTTTTGCATTTTTATTTCTTGAATTATTTTGGAGCCTTCACCTTCCTTGGTGAAATTTTTTTCTATTTTGTCTAGCTGGTCTAACATGGTATGTAAGAGTTGATTACTGTAATTATTTTGCTGGATTATCTTTCTGAGTTCGCTAGTGGTGGCTACTTGTTCTTCTTGTTCTTGTTCTGGCTTTAGATACTTAAATGGAGAGGCTACTAGGATATGGTTTTTATATTGAATTTGGCATTCTTCTAATGGGATGTGTCTTGAATTAATTTCTCTATTGTCTGTAGTTTTCCAAATTATTCCTAATGATTTGGCAGGGTTTTGGTTATTGGTTTCTCTAGCTCTGAGCCATGTTAAGTACCTGTCTTTGATTTCCTTATTTTTACATGCTACCTTAAGCCATATAAAGTAAGGAATTTCTAGTCTTAACTCGTTTATGCAATTATAATACTTGTTTAAGGGTTTCTCTTTCTTCTGTATTTATGGTCTCAAAGAGCCATTTTCTTTTTTCTTTATTTTGTTCTGATAGAAAATCTTCTCTAATCTTTTCTTTATTTATTTCATATTTTGAAATCATATTCAGCTGGTTAGGTATTCCATCTCTCATTTGGGAGTAAGTTGGAGAGTAGTCATTTTCATAGTATAGGTTTGGAATGTTGGGTTCTAGGTCTACGCCCTTAAGTTTTAAGTTTCTGGTGCTAGTATTGCTAGTCTCTCCGGGTTCTGTCCTAGGTGTCCTAGGTGTTCTAAGGCTATAGGATCTTTTGAAAGTGTAAGTTATTTTCCTTCATCATCTTGGTTGATTTCATGGTTTGCGTGATTTTTAGTTACTGATTTTCTAGGGGGTTGAACTTGTTCTAGAGTCCAGTTATTCTTAATTTCAACTTCATTCCATTGTACATCTGAGGTGTCATTGAATGATGTCTTTCATCTGTTGCTAAGAATAACGTTTGGCCTATTGGAGTTCTTTTTATTCCTTTAACATTGATTCTTGTCGTCATTAACTTATAAACAATTCTATAAACTATACTAAGTGGTTCAAATTCTGGATCTATATTTTCATAGCCCGAGGCCTTAATATCTATAATTAGAAGGTTTTGATGGATCTGTTAATTCCTGTGCTAAGGTCTGGATAATTTTCAAATAAATCGGCCCCCAAGGGCATTGGTGCTGATGATACTAAGTGCTGCATCGTTTGCCTCGCGAAACCTTCCATCTTTCAAGGCAATGAAGATTGGTTTATCTAATCCTAATCTATGGTTTGGAATAATTTCTACTTGGATGGCTGCAATGTGAACATACCCGTATTGGTATCAATAGACTTGAGATCTTCATCTCTAAAGAGTCTAACAGGAAGACTATGTTCTGCTGTTTTAATCCTATAGTCTTCTGAGAGTTCAAAGGTTCCTATTTTATAAATTTGTTTGTACTCAACCTTTGGTAGTTTATTATTGATCAAGTTTGCTTGGATTCTAGAGGCTGATTGGTCATCATATTTATTGTTTCATTCTGAAACTGGTCCTGGTCTTTGGACTCATACTTTTCTAATTTTTCTAATAGGTTAGGTTTTCGGGACTTGGTTAATCTTTTGATCATTCCTTCCATTAGTTTGTATTTTTGGTTTGGATTTGGGTGTTTAGGATTCATAGTTCTCTAACC
>UESW01005076.1:0-48757 GCA_900491605.1 Calamus simplicifolius | reverse complement strand
TTTGTTCCACTGCTTCTAGGGTTTGATGATGAGTCAGGAACACTGCCGGGAACACTGCTGGTCTTACGCTCCTTTCTGCCAGTCTTACGCTTACCAACGACCTCGGTCTCCTGGTCATCATGTCCTAAGAACCTGGTGGATAACTAAGAGGCCCGCTTAACTAAAGTTTTTCCACTTAATATGTTAAGGGCTAGGGAACTATGTCTCCTAACACCCTGTCCCTTTACCGAAAGGGTAAAGTCAGGGTTTAATCTAACTGATTTTTATAACCACAATTTTTATGTTAAAAATTGGTGCTGTGCTTTTGTGCAAAAATTAGATAGCATAATTAAAAGCTGTAGAACAACTATTGTAAAAATAGTTTTCTTAGATCTAAAAGCTCACGTCTGGCCAGGGGCTCATTACTCCCGTGGGTCATAGACATATTTGCATATGTTCGCTCAGGAGGCGTGATGCTTTTGATTTAAGGAAAAGGAAAAACATACTGAAAGTAAAAAAGGAGAGATGGCAAACATGCTGAAAAGAAAGGCTAGACTGAGGCTAGACTGCTACCATAACCCCCTTCTCCCCCGGAAAAGAGAATTTTTGCACATAAGCATAAAATAAAGCAGTTGAAAACAAGTTTAAATCTTGCACAGAATAAACAACTGGTACTGGATTTCTTAAGTCTAGAGAGACTTACAACTTAAAAGCTTGAAAGCTTTACAACTGAGAGTTTACATGAGGTTGGCCCAAGTTGGCCTTGACAGGGTAGCCGGACTCGGCTTTGACTGAGAAAGAGAAGAAATTAGCCAAACATGGCTCTGATACCATTCGGAGAGGCCTGGGATCTGAATGACTAATTTCTAAGTTAAAGGTTGCTTTCTGGGAAGTGAAAATAGGAATTGATGAAGGTGTTTGGATGAAGATGGGTGCTTGGATGATTGAGGCTAAGGATGAAGGGTGGTTGGCCATGGTTTAAAGCTTAGGGATTGGATGAAGGGTGGTTGGCCATGGGTTTAAGGCTTAGGGATTGGATGAAGGGTAGTTGGCCATGGGTTTAAGGCTTAGGGATTCTTATGGAGGCTTGGGAATTTTCATGGAGGCTTAGGGATTTCATGGATGAAGAAGGCTAAGGAGTTGGTGAATGGAAGGGAATGAGGGATGAATGAATGTGTGGGTATGAGGAGAAGTGAAGGGTTTTTTATAGATGGTGGGCTTTAGTGGAGAGGTGAGTGGAGTTTTTAGTGGTGGTGAGTGGAGCCTTGGTGGAGGTTAAGTGGAATTTGAGTGGGAGTGAGTGGAGCTTAAGTGGAGGTTAAGTGGAACTTGAGTGGAGGCTTAGTGGAGGCTTAGTGGAGGCTTCGGGACAGAATCAGGGCTTTCATCTCCGTCGATGTAGGGAATGGTGGAGATACTTCCCTTTGGTTTGATTCTTGGAGGCCTCTTGGCCCTATCTGTTCCTCCTCAGGCTAGAGTCATTTCCGACTCCGGACTTGGGATAAATGCAAAGGTTAGTGACATTATTTTTGGCGGCTCATGGAGATGGCCGGTAGCAAATTCTATTGAGCTGATAGCTCTGAAGGAAGACTCTAGATCCCTTGATCCCCCTGATTGCACCCATCAGGACAAGATTCTTTGGGATGGCTCCCCAGCCTTCTCTATTAAGGGTGTTTGGAATTGCATTCGGACTCCGAGCGGCCGTGTTGACTGGGCGCATCTTCTATGGTTTCCTCATCATGTGCCTAGGCACTCATTTATTTTATGGCTTGCTATCAGAGGTAGACTCTCTACTCAAGATCGTCTCCATTCCTTTGGTGTACAAGGTCATCTCTCCTTATCCTGCTTTCTATGCCAAGACCATACAGAGGATCATAGCCATCTATTCTTCAGCTGCCCATTTTCTTTTCGGATCTGGTCTTCTATTGCCAGTTTGTGCGATTTTGAGCATTATCCTTCATCTTGGGAGCTCTTGAGACCGTGGCTAAGCAGGAATATCAAAGGCAAATCCCTTCATTCAATTATCAGCAGATTGGCTTTGGGAGCTTCTTTGTACCTCATTTGGTTTGAAAGGAACTCTCGTAAGCATGGCCAAAGACCTCTTAATGAAGCTGGGATCCTTTCAAAGATTAAGGACTCTGTTAGGGCGAGTTTGGACGGTGCTATTTTTCCCAGGAAGGAAGGTCATCAAAAATTGATTGCAAATTGGCAGCTCCCTTCCTCTATCTCGAACTGATGGCCTTGTTAAGATTTTATTGTATCTCCAAAATGGCAACTAACCGCTACCCTTCTCTGATGACATCTAGATGCTGGGGATAATTTTGATCTATCTTATTTTCATCTCGTGTGAGATGTTTTCACCTTCTGCTTAGGTTTCTATTGTTCTTACTTGTCTTATCTGGGGTATGCCCCGTCTTCTTGTATTTTACTCTCCTTACTTATAAAATTCGCATTTCACTTTTCAAAAAAAAAAAAAAAAAAAGTGGAACTTGAGTGGAGGTGAGTGGAGGCTTAGTGGAGGCTTAATGGGGCTTAAGTAGGTTCTTGGTGATCATGAATGAGGGTTAGGTGATTATGGTGGAGGTTTAAGGGTTATAAGCATGGATAATGGGCAATGATTGTGGATGAATGCGGATGCCTCTCACAGGTTGAGGGCTATCCGTTTTATAGACTGGTCTGGACGGACTTCAGACTGGTTGGAGTCCGGAGTGGTTGTTGGTGCGGACTTCACTTCCTTTGAAATCCGAAAAGTGATCTGGCTGGTCTTCAATTATTTCTGTCCTTGGGACAGCTGGCTGACTATTTTGATAAAGTCTGTCTGACCTTGGGGACAGCTGGCTGGCTGGCTTCGATAAGTCCTGTCCTTGGGGATAGCTGGCTGGCTTGCTTTGATAAAGTATGTCTGTCCTTGGGGACAGCTGGCTGGCTGGCTTCGATAAGTCCTGTCCTTGGGGACAGCTGGCTGACTTGCTTTGATAAAGTATGTCTGTCCTTGGGGACAGCTGGCTGGCTGGCTTCTGTGGACTTCAAATGGGTTGGAATCCAGTATTGGTATTAGGTTTGGGGCAGGACGTCTGGTTTTAGGACAGCTGGCTTTGCTATCCTTTGAGCACTGCAGCACATGTGCGGCTGCTCTTGAGTTACTTCCCGTAACAGTGCTCTAATACCAGAAAGGTCCTTCATATGAGTTGGCATATTCTAACTGGCTGTATATGCGTGAGCTGTTGTGGCTGGCCGAGATATAGGTGCCATTGTTGCAAATGCTGAAGTGTTGCTGAAGTGTCATTATCTGGTTGATTGGGGCTGCTGCTGGAGGATAAGTCTGAGGAGCGTGCATCTGAGGGGATGCTTTTGGTAGGGTCGAGGAGTCACATGGGTGACTTGTAAAGGATGAAGAATCACATACCTCTGGTAGGGCCGAGGAGTCACATGGGTGACTTTGAAGAAGCTGAAGAGTCACATGAGTGACTTTGTGAAGTGTGCCATGATAGTGCTGATGAGGCTGGGGGTCTCGTGTGAGACATGTGTAACAATAGTACTGCTGGAAATAGTGAGACTGGAGTCTTTGGGCCAAAGTTGTGGACTGAATCTAGGTTTGGTTAAAGCAGGCTGAGAGGTCTGTACTATTGGATTGGGAGGCAAGAGGTTTATATATGTGGACTTGGTTTGGAATAGTATTGGGCTATAGACCGAGTAGGCTGACTGAAAACCCTTTTTGAAAAGTCTTTGATAAAGTAAGTAAGAGTTTTATAAAAACCTGAAGTAAAGTTGTTTGTCTGAAATCTGAACATTTATGCCATGTTTATCGATTTCTATTTTGTCAAATAGTGTTAAGAATGGCATTCCTACTGTAGTTGACTGAACATTTTTGATGACATGAAAGGGGTTTCAAGTTGTATGTCATCTTGGCAGACATACGCTTCTGGGTATTTATATTTTACCTGAAGGTTCTTACTATCTGCTGTAAGTATTTTTTCTAAGGCTTCTTCTCCAAAGTCTTCAGGGAAAAGTCCTTCGGGGACACAATTTATATCTGCTCCTGAGTCAATTAGGGCGCAGAGTGTTTTGATTTCATTTTTGATTTTAAGGGTAATGCTGATATACCATCTAAGAGGTTTTATTGCAATTTCGTCTATGTAATCGTTTTCTTGAAGTATTCCTTTTCCTTTATCTATTTGTATCTCTTTCCCTTTTTCTGCTTCTTTTATTTGTGACTGAAGTATTCTGATATCTTGTTTTATTTGTTCAATTTCTAGGTTAAGTTTATGGATCGGGTCTGATTTTATTTTTTCTTCTCGTTCTTTTTCTTTAATGATTTCCGGAAGGCTGAGAATTCTTTTTTTATTAGGATAGGGCTGGAATTCCTCTTTGAGTTTTTCTATACATTTTTTCTTAATCCTGGATCATTCATTTCTTCTACCAAATCAAAAAGAAAATCTTCTCTTCTCATCATATTGATTTGAGTTTTTCCATGCATCCGCACAGATCTATTCCTTCTGAGTAGGATGAAGAAGATCTTTCTGTTTCTGAGGAACTATTTTCTTCAATTAGTTGGATTCTTTCTTCTGAAGTGCTTCCCTCTCCTTCTGAGGAATAGTTATCCTTGTTGTCTGAGAGCATAATTTTTACTATTTCTTCCTTTTGTCTATCAGGGATGTCTAATTCCTGAATCTGAGATATTCTACAGTTTCTTTTGTAATGTCCTTCTCTTCCACAACCAAAACATATTGGAGTATTTTCTTGTTTTGGATTAGATTCTCTTTTTCTTTTATTCCATAGGGGAGGCTTTCTAGGTTTCTGTTTGCTTGGTTTCCTTTTTTCCCATCGTGAATTTTCATTTTGTCTATTGAACCGGGATCTATAGGTTTTGGGGTGTATTCTATTGGCTTTCTGTTCCTTTTTTGAAGGTGGAGTTAAGGCTTCGTATCCATATTGTTTACAAAAACCTCCTAATTCTTTCCTTGAAGTTTCTTCTTCTTTCTTTAATTTAGACTGGAGCTGTACTTCTGTGCATGTCTTTAAAGCAGTTCGTTGGATGATATTACTAATGTCTCCATAGGTAATTTTTTCCCATGTGATATGGCCTCCACATTCTTCCATTAATGCCTCGCTTACCTTTTCTGAGAAAAGTCTGGGTAGTCCTGAGATAAACTTTTCTTTCCAAAAGGGAGAGTTGCAGTCTTCTCTTTCCAATACTCTACAGAGGAAGGTGTCTTTGTACCATCTAAAGTCCTGCATTTTGGAACACTTAAGCTTCATTAAAAGCATCTTGTTACTTTCTTGTTTGCGGTCTCTCGACCCTATGAAGTGCCTATAGATGGCATGGATTAATGTTTCTATGGCGTTGGATTCTTCTGTGATTTCTGAGGAATTTGGTTTTACTAGGATTTTTCTACTATATAGTATATTGTCTCTGTCTTGTTGTATGAGATACCTGCTCCACCATCCTTCTAGCATTCCGGTAAAGCCTTGTATCAAGACCTTTACATTATTTTCTTCTGAGGTTTTGTTTGCTCTTAGGGCTCCTGCGGCCATAGTCATTTCTCTTAATAGATTCCAAATTTCTCGTTCAGATTTTCCATCTATATTCCATTCATATATTCCGTCACCATAGTAAATTTCTCTATTGAAGCTTTTTCTTTCTTCAAATTGAATGTCTGGGGGTGTTGGTCTAGGATAATAGTCTTTTTGTGTTCTGTAATATGTTTGTCCTTCGGTTTTGATTTTGTTAAGTTGGTCTTGAGTTGAGATCATACCTAGTCTTACTCCTTTGAGTCTATTTGTCAGTTGGTCTACAATTTTATCTTCTCTAGTTCTAAAGCCTGTTGTCCAACTATTGTCTATTTCTAAAATAGGTTTTTGCATTTTTATTTCTTGAATTATTTTGGAGCCTTCACTTTCCTTAGTAACATTTTTTTCTATTTTGTCTAGCTGATCCGACATGGTATGTAAAAGTTGATTACTGTAGTTATTTTGCTGAATTATTTTTCTGAGTTCACTAGTGGTAGCTACTTGTTCTTGTTGTTCTTGTTCTGGCTTTAGATACTTAAATGGAGAGGCTACTAGGATCTGGTTTTTATATTGAATCTGGCATTCTTCTAATGGGATGTGTCTTGAATTAATTTCTTTATTGTCTGTAGTTTTCCAAATTACTCCTAATGATTTGGCAGGATGTTGACTTTCTTTAGCTTCGAGCCATGTTAAGTACTTATTCTTGATTTCCTTATTTTGGCATGCTACCTTAAGCCATATAAAGTAAGGGATTTTTATTCTTAACTCATTCATGTACTTATAATACTCTTGTTTAAGAGTCTCTCTTTCTTCTGTATTTATGGTCTTAAAGAGCCATTCTCTTTTTTCTTTATTTTGTTCTGATAGAAAGTCTTCTTAATTTTTATTTCTTCTTTTGAAATCATGTTCAACTGGTTAGGTATTCCATCCCTCATTTGGGAGTAGGTTGGCGAATAGTCATTTTCATAGTATAGGTTTGGAATGTTGGGTTCTAGGTCTACGCCCTTAAGTTTTAGGTTTCTGATGTTAGTGTTGCTAGTTTCTCCAGGGTCTGTTCTAGGTGTTCTAAGGCTATAGGATCTTCTGAAAGTGTAAGTTACGTTTCCTTCATCATCTTGGTTGATTTCATTGATTGCTTGATTTTTGGTTATGGATTTCCTAGGGGGTTGGACTTGTTCCAGAATCCAGTTATTCTTAATTTCAACTTCATTCCACTTATACATCTGAGGTGTCATTGAATGGTGTCTTTCATCTGTTGCTAAGAATAACGTTTGGCCTATTGGGGTTCTTTTTATTCCTTTAACATTGATTCTTGTCGTCATTAACTTATAAACAATCCTATAAACTATGCTAAGTGGTTCAAATTCTGGATCTATATTTTCATAGCCTGAGGCCTTTATATCTATAATTAGAAGGTTTTTGATAGATCTGTCAATTCCTGTGCTAAGGTCTGGATAATTTTCAAAATAGATCGGCCCCCAGTGGGTATTAGTGCTAATAATACTAAGTGCTGCATCATTTGCCTCTCGGAACCTTCCATCTTTCAAGGCAGTGAAGATTGGTTTGTTTAATCCTAATCTATGGTTTGGAATAATACCTATTTGGATGGCTGCAATATGAACATACTTGTATTTGGTGTCAATAGACTTGAGGTCTTCATCTCTGAAAAGCCTAATGCTGGTCTGACCATTTTCTAATGTAACAGGAAGACTATGTTCTGCTGTTTTAATTCTATAGTCTTCTGAGAGATCAAAGGTTCCTATTTTATAAATTTGTTTATATTCAACCTTTGGTAGTTTATTGTTGATCAAGTTTGCTTGAATTTTGGAGGCTGATTGAGTCATCATATTTATTGTTTCATTCTGAAACTGGTCCTGGTCTTTAGAATCATATTTTTCTAATTTTTCTAATAAGTTAGGTTTTCGGGACCTAGTTAATTTTTTAAACATTCCTTCCATTAGTTTGTAATTTTTTAATTTGGATTCGGGTGTTTGGGATTCATAGTTCTCTAACCTTTAACATTTTAAGCTTCTAAACCTTAGTTAATCTCTTAATTATTTGTTCCACTGCTTTCTAAGGGTTGATAATGAGTCAGGAACACTGCCGGGAACACTGCTGGTCTTACGCTCCTTTCTGCCAGTCTTACGCTTACCAACGACCTCGGTCTCCTGGTCATCATGTCCTAAGAACCTGGTGGATAACTAAGAGGCCCGCTTTAACTAAAGTTTTTCTACTTAAGATGTTAAGAGCTAGGGAACTATGTTTCCTAACACCCTGTCCCTTTACCGGAAGGGTAAAGTCAGGGTTTAATCTAACTGATTTTTATAACCACAATTTTTATGTTAATAATTGGTGTTGTGCTTTTGTGCAAAAATTAGATAACATAATTTAAAACTGTAAAGCAGCTATTGTAAAAATAGTTTTCTTAGATCTGAAAGCTCACGTCTGGCCAGGGGCTCATTACTCCCGTGGGTCATAGACATATTTGCATATGTCCGCTCAGGAGGCGTGATGCTTTTGATTTAAGGAAAAGGAAAAACATACTGAAAGTAAAAAGGAGAGATGTAAGCATGCTGAAAGGAAAGGCTAGACTGCTACCATAACCCCCTTCTCCCCCGGAAAAGAGAATTTTTGCACATAAGCATAAAATAAAGCAGTTGAAAACAAGTTTAAATCTTGCACAGAAATAAACAACTGGTACTGGATTTCTTAAGTCTAGAGAGACTTACAACTTAAAAGCTTGAAAGCTTTACAACTGAGAGATTACATGAGATTGGCCCAAGTTGGCCTTGACAGGGTAGCCGGACTCGGCTTTGACTGAGAAAGAGAAGAAATTAGCCAAACATGGCTCTGATACCATTTCGGAGAGGCCTGGGATCTGAATGACTAATTTTTAAGTTAAAGGTTGCTTTCTGGGAAGTGAAAATAGGAATTGATGAAGGTGTTTAGTCGAATCCGATCTTAGAGCATTCCTCAAAGATTGTATTGGATCAAACTTATATCAATCTCTAATTAAGTGCTGCAATATGCTGCTGCATTCTTTCAAGATTGATTTGGTTCAGACTCAAATCAAAATATGAATCAAATGCAATTTATATGAATCAAATGCAATTTAATGCATTGTTCTAAGATAAGGTCGGATCAAACTTAGGTCAAACCCAAATAAAGTTCGATATGGAGCAATTTCTCTAAGGTCGGGTTGTATTGCTCTAGGATGAATCAAGTTCAATTAGAGAGTGTGATGCTGCATGATCAGGTTAGATCAAACATTAATCAAGTCCAATTTTGAGTGTTGCTCTAAGATTAGGTAGCCTCGATGAAATAAAGATAATACCCAAATCAAGTTTAATCGAGAGCATTGCACTAAGATTGGGTTCGATCAAACCTATATTAAAACCGAATCAGATCAAATCTAAAGCGTTGCCCTAAAATCGGATTTGATAAAACAACAAACCTAAATCAAGTCTATTTTAGAGTGTTGCTTCAAGATCGGGTTAGTTTAAACCAAGATGGAGCCCAAATTAAGTATAATATGAAGCCTTGCTTCGAGATCAAGTTAGATCAAACTATGATCGAACCTGAATCAAGTTAAATTAGGAGCATTGTTCCAAGATCAAGTTAGATCAAACCCGAATCGAGTTCAATTTAGAGTGTCACTCCATGATTAGTTTAGATCAATAAGATCAAACCCGAATCAATTTCGACCTAAAACATTATAATATGATCAGCCTAGATCAAACTTTGATCTCTTTTCAATAAACCCAATCATGAATGTCGCTTCAGGATTGGGTTAATGAAACTTAAATCAAACCCGAATCAGGTTCGATCTAGAGCATTGCTTTAAATCAAACTGAAATCAAGATCAATCGAAGCATTACTCCATGATTGGACTAGATCTAACCTACATCAAGCTAAATGAAGTTCAATCTGGAGCGTTGCTACAAGATCGGGCCAAATCAAGGCTAAATCAATTTGAATTCGGAATGTTGCTCTAAAAGTTCGGATTGGATCAAACTTAGATCAAACCTGAGCCAAGTCCAATTGGAAGTGATGCTCCAAGATCGGGTCGAGCCAAACTTAGATCAAATTCCAAAACAAGTCCAATCCAAAGCATTGCAACAAGACCAGGTTAGATCAAATTAGATCCACATGAATCAAGTCTAATTCGCAGCATTGCTCTAAGAAAAGGTTGGATTAATATATGATCAACCCCACCGAATCAAGTCAAATCGAGAGCGCTGCTCGAGGATCGAGTTGGATCAAACTTATATCAAACCCAAATCAAGTCCAATCTGGATTCTATTATTAGATCGAATTCAATCAAACTTCGATCAAACCCCAATCAAGTTCAATTTAAAGCATTGCTCTAAGATAAGGGTGGATTAAACTCAAATCAAACCCGAACAAATCGAATAAGTGTAACATTGCTCTAAGATCTTGATCAAAGCAAGATCAAAACTTTGATTCAAATCAAATCGGAATTAAGTTCAATATCGAGCCTTAATCTTAGATTGTGAGCTTGATCAAAGCAAGATCAAAACCCAAATCAAGTCCAATGTAGAGCATTCCTCAAAGATCGTATTGGAACAAACTTATATCAATCTCGAATTAAGTGCAATATGCTGCTGCATTCCTCCAAGATTGATTTGGTTCAGACTCAAATCAAAATATGAATCAAATGCAATTTAATGCATTGTTCCAAGATAAGGTCGGATCAAACTTAGGTCAAACCCAAATAAAGTTCGATATGGAGCATTTTCTCTGAGGTCAGGTTGGATTGCTCTAGGATGAATCAAGTTCAATATGGAGAGTGTGATGCTGCATGATCAGGTTAGATCAAACATTAATCAAGTCCAATTTTGAGTGTTGCTCAAAGATTAGGTAGGCCCGATGAAATAAAGATAATACCCAAATCAAGTTTAATCGAGAGCATTGCACTAAGATTGGGTTCGATCAAACCTAGATTAAAACCGAATCAGATCAAATCTAAAGTGTTGCCCTAAAATCGGGTTTGATAAAACAACAAACCTAAATCAAGTCTATTTTAGAGTGTTGCTTCAAGATCGGGTTAGTTTAAACCAAGATGGAGCCCAAATTAAGTATAATATGAAGCATTGCTTCGAGATCAAGTTAGATCAAACTATGATCGAACCTGAATCAAGTTAAATTAGGAGCATTGTTCCAAGATCAAGTTAGATCAAACCCGAATCGAGTTCAATTTAGAGTGTCACTCCATGATTAGAATAGATCAAATAAGATCAAACCCGAATCAATTTCGACCTAAAATATTATAATATGATCAGCCTAGATCAAACTTTGATCTCTTTTGAATCAACCCCAATCATGAATGTCGCTTCAGGATTGGGTTAATGAAACTTAAATCAAACCCGAATCAGGTTCGATCTAGAGCATTGCTTTAAATCAAACTGAAATCAAGATCAATCGAAGCATTACTCCATGATTGGACTAGATCTAACCTACATCAAGCTAAATGAAGTTCAATCTGGAGCGTTGCTACAAGATCGGGCCAAATCCAGGCTAAATAAATTTGAATTTGGAATGTTGAACTAAAAGTTCGGATTGGATCAAACTTAGATCAAACCTGAGCCAAGTCCAATTGGAAGTGATGCTCCAAGATCGGGTCGAGCCAAACTTAGATCAAATTCCAAACAAGTCCAATCCAAAGCATTGCAACAAGACCAGGTTAGATCAAATTAGATCCACATGAATCAAGTCTAATTCGCAGCATTGCTCTAAGAAAAGGTTGGATTAATATATAGATCAAACCCGCATAATCAACTCAAATCGAGAGTGCTGCTCGAGGATCAAGTTGGATCAAACTTATATCAAACCCGAATCAAGTCCAATCTGATTCTATTGTTAGATCGAATTCAATCAAACTTCATCAAACCCCAATCAAGTTCAATTTAAAGCATTGCTCTAAGATAAGGGTGGATTAAACTCAAATCAAACCCGAACAAATCGAATAAGTGTAACATTGCTCTAAGATCGGATTCGACTAAACTTTGATCAAATCGGAATTAAGTTCAATATCGAGCCTTGATCTTAGATTGTGAGCTTGATCAAAGCAAGATCAAAACCCAAATCAAGTCCAATGTAGAGCATTCCTCCAACAGACTCAAATCAAAATATGAATCAAATGAATCAAATTTTAATGCATTGTTCCAAGATAAGGTCGGATCAAACTTAGGTCAAACCCAAATAAAGTTCGATATGGAGCATTTTCTCTAAGGTCGGGTTGTATTGCTCTAGGATGAATCAAGTTCAATTGGAGAGTGTGATGCATCTTAAATCAAACCCGAATCAAGTTCCATCTAGAGCATTGCTTTAAATCAAACTCAAGATCAAGAAGCAATTTACTCCATGATTGGACTAGATCTAACCTACATCAAGCTAAATGAAGTTCAATCTGGAGCGTTGCTACAAGATCAGGCCAAATCAAGGCTAAATCAATTTGAATTCGGAATGTTGCTCTAAAAGTTCGGATTGGATCAAACTTAGATCAAACCTGAGCCAAGTCCAATTGGAAGTGATGCTCCAAGATCGGGTCGAGCCAAACTTAGATCAAATTCCAAAACAAGTCCAATCCAAAGCATTGCAACAAGACCAGGTTAGATCAAATTAGATCCACATGAATCAAGTCTAATTCGCAGCATTGCTCTAAGAAAAGGTTGGATTAATATATAGATCAAACCCGCCGAATCAAGTCAAATCGAGAGCGCTGCTCGAGGATCGAGTTGGATCAAACTTATATCAAACCCGAATCAAGTCCAATCTGGATTCTATTGTTAGATCGAATTCAATCAAACTTTGATCAAACCCCAATCAAGTTCAATTTAAAGCATTGCTCTAAGATAAGGGTGGATTAAACTCAAATCAAACCCGGAACAAATCGAATAAGTGTAACATTGCTCTAAGATCGGATTCGACTAAACTTTGATCAAATCGGAATTAAGTTCAATATCGAGCCTTCATCTTAGATTGTAAGCTTGATCAACAAAGCAAGATCAAAACCCAAATCAAGTCCAATGTAGAGCATTCCTCAAAGATCGTATTGAATCAAACTTATATCAATCTCGAATTAAGTGAAATATGCTGCTGCATTCCTCCAAGATTGATTTGGTTCAGACTCAAATCAAAATATGAATCAAATGCAATTTAACGCATTGTTCCAAGATAAGGTCGGATCAAACTTAGGTCAAACCCAAATAAAGTTCGATATGGAGCATTTTCTCTGAGGTCGGGTTGATTGCTCTAGGATGAATCAAGTTCAATATGGAGAGTGTGATGCTGCATGATCAGGTTAGATCAAACATTAATCAAGTCCAATTTTGAGTGTTGCTCCAAGATTAGGTAGGCCCGATGAAATAAAGATAATACCCAAATCAAGTTTAATCGAAGCATTGCACTAAGATTGGGTTCGATCAAACCTAGATTAAAACCGAATTAGATCAAATCTAAAGCGTTGCCCTAAAATCAGGTTTGATAAAACAACAAACCTAAATCAAGTCTATTTTAGAGTGTTGCTTCAAGATCGGGTTAGTTTAAACCAAGATGGAGCCCAAATTAAGTATAATATGAAGCATTGCTTCGAGATCAAGTTAGATCAAACTATGATCGAACCTGAATCAAGTTAAATTAGGAGCATTGTTCCAAGATCAAGTTAGATCAAACCCGAATCGAGTTCAATTTAGAGTGTCACTCCATTATTAGTTTAGATCAAATAAGATCAAACCCGAATCAATTTCGACCTAAAACATTATAATATGATCACCCTAGATCAAACTTTGATCTCTTTTCAATCAACCCCAATCATGAATGTCGCTTCAGGATTGGGTTAATGAAACTTGGAGACCGGGTATGAATTTATCTAAAGATGGCTGCAAAATTGTTCCTATTTGGGCTCACTTCTATAATGTCCCTTTAGAATTCTGGACGGCTGAGGGATTAAGTTACATTGCAAGTACTGTTGGGAAACCTCTCCATGCTGACAAGATGACATCTTCATTGAAACGTCTAACTTTTGCCAGAATATGCATTGAAATTAGCATTGAAGATTCTCTCCCTAATGCTCTGGTTTTGGAATTGGAGGATGGGAGCTTAGTGGAGATTCATATTGAATACAATTGGGTTCCTAAGAAATGTTCCATTTGCAAGGAATTTGGGCATTTACCCAAAAACTGTAAGAAAAGTTGTCATCAAGCTTGGGTCCCTAAAGTGTCTCAACCCCCCCCCATTCCTCCTTCTGATGATGCTTTGTTGAGTGGGAAGAGTCTTGGTAAGGAAGTGTTGGGTGATCTTGCTTCTCTCTCAGATCTGTGTCCTGCCAAAATTTCTGCGGCAAAAGGTGATTGCATTTCTGGTATTATCCCTCCAGATCCTGTTACATCGATTTTGGGAGACAGTAGTATTAGAAATTCCTTTGAGCTTCTTCATATGGACAAAGACCTTCTTGCTGATGCGAGAGATATGATTGCTTCTAACCCTCAATCTCTCGCTGGATTGATAGCTTTTGATGAATTTGGCAAGGGCTCTTCTATTCTGTTGGATGCCCCTGGAAAACTGAGTTTAAGTTTGAACGCCAATCTAGCTACTACTGGCTGCAGCATTGTGGAGGCTATCCCTGATGGTTTAGAGGACCCATCCTCTCCTTCGTCTACCTCAAGCACTCCTCTTCTTGCCAGGAAGTTGAATATGGTTGATGAAGTAGAGAAAAGCTTGGGAAGCAGAAAAAAGGAAAGAAGAAGAATGGGCGCTCGGGGAAATCCAGGGGAAAGCTCTCTAAGAATTTTGATGATTAAACTAGCCTCCTGGAATATTCGGGGTCTTAATGATCCCTCAAAACATTATGAGGTACGTAAACTTGTACATTCTCAAAAATATCTTGCTTAGCCCTTCTTGAGACTAAGATTAAAGCTTGCAATAAAGTGAAGTTAGAGCAGAGCTTATTAAGGGATTGGAAATGCATTAACTATTATGATGGAATTGGTTCGGGCAGAATTTGGGTTTGGTGGGACCCTTCCATGCTTCTTGCGAATATTGTTTCCTTGCATGACCAATTCATTCATCTTTCTTTCACTATTCGTAATTCGGGTGAAAAGTTTGCCGCTTCCTTTGTGTATGGCTCCAATGATGTTTCAGCTCGCAGGCTTTTATGGAATAGTTTGAAGGTTCATGCTAATTCCTTCTCTCAATTGCCTTGGATCATTATGGGGGACTTCAATGCCATCCGTTATAGATATGAACGAAAAGGTGGTAGCACTGATTGGCCTAGTCACATGGATGATTTAAATGACACTCTCTTTGAAGCTGGGTTGGATGATCTTAGATTTGGTGGGTTCCTTTTTACATGGCACAATTCAAGAGAGAATGGGCATATTCTTAGGAAGCTGGATAGAGCTCTTGCCAATCCCAAGTGGTTCTCTTCTTATGCTCATTCCTCTGCTGAATTTCTCCCCTATGGGCTCTCGGATCACTCTATGGTCGTGGTGAAACTTGGGTTTCATCTCCCCATATACAAAAGCCCTTTCAAATTCTTTAACCATTGGGCTGATTTTGATGAATTTTATCCTTTAGTTGAGAAGATTTGGGGTACTCAGGTGGAAGGTCATGCCATGTTCAGAGTCTGCAAAAAGCTGAATCTTCTCAAAACTGCTTTGAAAAAGCTGTGTAGGAGTAAGAATGTTCTTATTAATGGGGATATTGAGGCCCTTCGCTCCGAGCTTGCTGGCTTACAATCATCTATTGCGGCTGGAAATTATGAGAAGGACCTCCTTGATAAAGAGAAAGATTGTGCTATGAGGCTAAGTCTTATCTATAAGGGGAAGGAAAGCTATGCTAGGCAGAAGAGCAGAATTCAATGGCTGAAAGAAGGGATCAAAACACTTCCTTTTTCTTCAATTCCATCAAAGGAAGGAACAATGTCAACAAGATTTTATGTATTCAAGATGATAAGGGAGATTGGCTTAGGGAGAAGCATCAAATTAGTCATGAGGTGGTTGAATTCTACAGGCAGCTTCTTGGTTCCAAGTGCACTGCCAAATATGATGGATTAGATGCTCTAAAACCTTTTGTGAATCAAGCCCTTAATACTGATCAAATCAGGAAATTAAGTAACCAATTCACAGATGATGAGATCAAGTACTCCATTTTCAGCCTTTACCCGAACAAAGCTCCAGGCCCTGATGGCTTCAATGCCTTTTCTTCCAAAGGACTTGGTCCATTGTGGAAGCCGAGGTTACGTCAGCAATCAAGGATTTCTTTACTAATGGTATGCTTCTTAAGGAAGTTAATTGCACTATCCTTGTTCTTATTCCCAAAATTCCTAATGCTTCTAAACTAAAGGATTTTAGACCTATCTCTTGCTGCAACACTCTATATAAATGCATTACTAAACTGCTATCCACCCGTTTGCAAGAAGTCCTCCCTTCTTTTGTGAATGAAGCTCAAGCTGCATTTGTTCAGGGAAGGCACATTGGTGATAATATCTTGATGGCTCAAGAGCTTGTTAGAGGCTATCATCTCCCCTCCTCCTCACCTAAATGTGCTCTCAAGATTGACTTAATGAAGGCTTTTGACTCTGTCAGATGGGATTTCCTTTGGGATTCTATGCAGCTTCTTGGTTTTCCCTCCAATTTCATTGGGTGGATCAGATCTTGTGTCTCCTCTGCAAAATACTCAGTGGCAATAAATGGAGAGCTCAATGTTTCTTTGAAGGAAGGAAAGGTATTCGTCAAGGTGACCCTATCTCGCCCTATTTATTTGTTATATGCATGGATATCTTCTCTCGTATTTTAGATCGAAAGATACGTGATTCCTCCTTATTTAAATTCCACTGGAGATGCCGGAAAGCCAAGTTATCTCATCTATGTTTTGCCGATGATTTGATGATCTTTTGCCGGGGTGACTTTTTTTTTTTTTTTGAAAAGTGAAGTATGAATTTATAAGTAAAGGAGAGATAAGTACAAGAAAACGGGGCATACCCCGGATAAGACAAGTAAGAACAGAAGAAACCTAAACAACAGGTGAAGACATCTCACACGAGATGAAAGCTAAGAAAGACAACATCAAAATATCCCCAGCATCTAGATGTCATCGGAGAAGGGTATCGGGTAGTTGCCATTTTTGAATCAGATGCAGATTTACAGGATTAAAAGGGAAATTAGAGCCATCCAACTTCTGCCTGATAGAGTCCATGATTGAAGTGACGATTCCTCGCTCATTATGAAGTATACGGCCATGCTTGCGAGAGTTTCTTTCCATCCATATGAAATAGATTGTAGCTCCCAAGGCAAGCTTCCTAATAGTGGGCAAAAGCGAAGATCCTTTTATATCACAGCACAGCCTCGGCCACAGGGTCTCCCAAGAATAAGGATAAGGCAAAAGATCGCACTTACAAGCAATAGCAGTCCAAACCCGACAAGAGAATGGGCAATCAAAGAAGAGGTGGTTGTGATCTTCCACATCATCATGACATAGAACACACTTCATATGACAAATCAACCCGAATGATAAAAGCCGGTCCTGAGAAGGTAGCCTCCCACGGATTGCAAGCCAGAGGATAAATGAGTGCCGAGGGACATGATGCTTGAACCAAACCAAGTGAGCCCAAGGCACTCGGTTAGAAGGAGATCTGATGACATTCCAAGCTTTTTTGATTGAGAAGTCCAAGGAGCCGTCCCACTCCACTTTATCAATATGAGAACAGTTGGGCAAAAGAAGAGAACTAGATTCCTCTCTGAGACTAATCAGCTCATAAGAATCAGCAGGAGGCCACAACCAATAGCCAGAAGAGATAATAGCACTAACCTTTGCATCAGCGGTGAGGCCCGAGTCATAAATAACTCTAGCATGAGGAGAGGTACAGATAGGGCCTTGAGGTCTCCAGGCATCAAACCACAGTGAGGTACTCTCGCCGTTCCCAACTTTCACAGAGATGAAAGGCTTCACTCTGTCTCTAATTTTAAGAAGCCTCCTCCAAGTCCACGAGCAATTCCAAGGGACTTTAGCAACCCAGAAATGCTCCTTGTGCAGCAGATTCAACTTAACCCAAGTAGCCTATAAGGAAGAAGAGCAAGGATTGCATAACAGCCAAACATATCGAGTCATGGAGGCAACATTCCAGTCTTTAATTTTCTTAATCCCGAGACCACCTTCAGCTTTAGGAGTGGAGATATCAGCCCAAGCTACTTTAGCACCATAACGATTCATAGAGACTCCGCTCCAGAGGAAAGCCGAAAGGATGCTCTCAATGGTTTTGGTGACCTTGGCAGGAAGAATGAAATGGGCGCACCAAAAAGACTGGATACTAAAAAGAACAGATTGAATAAGCTGAACTCTACCCGCATATGAAAGGAAGCGATTGGTCCAGGTTTTAATTCTCCCTAAAATACGATCAACCAGAGCTTGACAATCACGAGCATTGAGCTTGGATGAAATGAGCGGAACCCCCAAGTATCTAATGGGAAATGAACCAAGTGGAAATCCCAGATGATTCAAAATATCTTGATGCATCTGGCCTTTGACACCCGAAAGGAAAGTAGAGCATTTGTCCACATTTGGACTAAGTCCCGAAAGGGAAGAGAATGTAGCAAGAGCATCTTTCACAACTTGAATAGAATTCAGATCACCATGGCAAAAGATCATCAAGTCATCAGCAAAACAAAGGTGAGATAACTTAGATTTCCTGCATCTCCAGTGGTATCTAAAAAATGGAGACTCCTCAATTTTCCGGGACAAAATTCTAGAGAAGATATCCATACAGATAACAAATAAGTATGGAGAGATAGGATCACCTTGACGAATGCCTTTCCTCCCTTCAAAAAAACCATTGAGCTCACCGTTGATAGCCACCGAATATTTAGCAGAAGAGACACAGCTCCTGATCCAGCCAATGAAATTTGAAGGAAAACCAAGAAGCTGCAATGAGTCCCAGAGGAAGTCCCATCTAACAGAGTCGAAAGCCTTCCTTAGATCAATCTTGAGGGCACATTTAGGGGAAGATGAATGGAGATGATATCCCCGAACCAGCTCTTGAGCCATCAAGATATTATCACCAATCTGCCTGCCTTGGACAAAAGCAGCTTGGGCTTCATTAACAAAAGAAGGAAGAACTTCCTTTAACCGGTTAGCAAGCAGCTTAGTAATGCTCTTGTAAATAGTGTTGCAGCAGGAGATCGGCCTATAATCCTTTAACTTTGAAGCATTAGGAACCTTGGGAATGAGAACAAGGATAGTGCAATTTACTTCCTTAAGAAGCAAACCATTAGCAAAGAAATCCTTGATAGCAGAAATCACCTCTTCACCCACAATGGACCAAGTCCTCTGATAGAAAAAGGCATTAAAACCATCCGGCCCAGGAGCTTTGTTTGGGTGAAGGCTGAATATAGAGTTCTTTATTTCATCATCAGAGAAAAGAAAACCCAATTTCCTGATTTGGTCAGAGTTTAGGACCTGATTCACGAAAGGCTTGAGAGACTCAATCCCTTCATAGGCGGTGGAACAGTCAGAACCCAGCAGTTGCTTGAAGAAAACGACCACCTCATGACTGATTTGAAGCTTGTCCCGGATCAAAGCTCCCGAAACATCTTGGATAGATAAAATCTTATTGACATTGTTCCTACTTTTGATGGAATTGTAAAAGAAAGCAGAATTTCGGTCCCCTTCCTGCAGCCACTGAATCCTACTCTTCTGCCTAGCATACGATTCCCTTCCCTTGCAGATAGAACTAATCCTCATAGCACAGTCTCTCTCTTTATCAATGAGATCCACCGCATGATTACCAGCAGCTATAGAAGATTGCAACTCAGTGAGCTCAGCTCTAAGATCAGCCAAATCCCCATTAACCAAAGCATTAGCCAAATCCCCATTGCCGGGGTGACTTGGACTCTATTAAAGTTGTAAAAGACGCTCTAGCTACTTTTTCCTCTCTCTCGGGTCTTATCCCAAATAGTACTAAAAGCACCACTTTCCTATCGGGTGTCACAGATCACATGCAGCAAGATATCTTGAATTATATGGGTTTTCCTCTTGGTTCTTTCCTATCAGATATTTGGGAGTTCTGCTTATTTCAACTAAACTCAAGGCTTCTGATTGTCATGCCCTGGTTGACCGTATCTTGAGGAGGATCAAGACTTGGACAAACCGATTTCTGTCTTATGCTGGTAGGCTGCAACTCATTCAGTCAGTTATTTTCAGTATCCAATCGTATTGGAGTGCCCATTTTATTCTACCAGCTAAAGTCACCAAAGCCATAGAAGGAATTCTCTCGGCTTTCCTCTGGAATGGGGTTTCTCTGAAATGATCTGGGGCTAAAGTAGCTTGGGCTGATCTCTCTACTCCTAAAGCTGAAGGAGGTCTGGGGGTAAAGAAGATTAAAGATTGGAATGTTGCTTCAATGACTCGTTACATCTGGCTCCTATGTCAACCTTGCTCTAACTCTTTATGGGCTGCTTGGGTGAAGATGAACTTGCTGCACAAAGAACACTTCTGGGTCGCTAAAGTCCCTTGGAATTGCTCCTGGACTTGGAGGAGACTTTTCAAGATTCGGGATAGAGTGAAAGCCTTCATCTCTGTGAAAGTGGGGAATGGTGACAATACCTCACTTTGGTTCGATTCCTGGAGACCTCAAGGCCCTATTTGCTCTTCTCTTCATGCTAGAGTCATCTTCGACTCGGGACTCACTAAAGATGCTAAGGTTAGTGCCATTATTTCTTCAGGCAATTGGAATTGGCCTATTGCTAATTCATATGAGCTCATTACTCTGAAAGATGAATCAAGAACCCTCCCTTCACCCAACTGTTCACAAATTGATAAAGTAGAATGGGATGGTTCTAGTGTGTTCACAATCAAAAGAGCCTGGAATGTTATTAGGAATCCCTCACATCGAGTTCCCTGGGCAATCTTGTTATGGTTTAGGCATCATGTTCCAAGGCATTCCTTCATTCTTTGGTTAGCAATTAGAGGAAGGCTCTCCACTCAAGACCGGCTGTTATCATACGGGATAATCAATCATATGACTTGCTATTTCTATCATGATGATGTGGAAGATCACAATCATCTTTTCTTTGATTGCCCATATTCGTTTCGGGTTTGGTCTACAATTGCTTGTAAATGTGAACTATTGCACTTTCCTTCTACTTGGGAGAATCTGAGGCCGTGGCTCTGCAGGACACTTAGAGGGTCCTCGCTTCTTTCGACTATTAGGAGACTTGCTTTGGGAGCCACTGTGTACTTCATATGGTATGAAAGGAACTCTTGCAAACATGATTGCATTCTCCAAAATGAAAGAGGGCTCGTCACTATAATCATGGACTCTATCAGGAGAAAACTGGATGGTGCTGAATTTCCTCGAAATACAGCAAATCTCCATGTGATTCAAGTTTGGGATCTTCCCCCTACCCTTCTGAGATGATTATCTGTCTTCGATCTTATTGATCTTATTGGTTTTTTGTAGTTAGCCTCGATAGCTGCTCCTTCCTCCTTTGGGTTGTCTTTCCCATTGTATGAGGTTGTCTTTCCGTTTTGGTGGTTATAACTCCCACTGCTTGCTACTTGTATCTTCCGGGGTATGCCCCGTGATCATGTACTTTAAATCCTTTTGTCAATATAGTTCTCACCTTTACTTTTCAAAAAAAAAAAGGGTTAATGAAACTTAAATCGAACCCGAATCAGGTTCGATCTAGAGCATTTCTTTAAATCAAACTGAAATCAAGATCAATCGAAGTGTTACTCCATGATTGGACTAGATCTAACCTACTTCAAGCTAAATTGAAGTTCAATCTGGAGCGTTGCTACAAGATCGGGCCAAATCAAGGCTAAAACAATTTGAATTCAGAATGTTGCTCCAAAAGTTCGGATTGGATCAAACTTAGATCAAACATGAGCCAAGTCCAATTGGAAGTGATGCTCCAAGATCGGATCGAGCCAAACTTAGATCAAATTCCAAAACAAGTCCAATCCAAAGCATTGCAACAAGACCAGGTTAGATCAAATTAGATCCACATGAATCAAGTCTAATTCGCAGCATTGCTCTAAGAAAAGGTTGGATTAATATATAGATCAAACCCGCCGAATCAAGTCAAATCGAGAGCGCTGCTCGAGGATCGAGTTGGATTAAACTTATATCAAACCCGAATTAAGTCCAATATGGATTCTATTGTTAAATCGAATTCAATCAAACTTCGATCAAACCCCAATCTCTAAGATAAGGGTGGATTAAACTCAAATCAAACCTGGAACAAATCGAATAAGTGTAACATTGCTCTAAGATCGAATTTGACTAAACTTTGATCAAATCGGAATTAAGTTCAATATCGAGCCTTGATCTTTAGATTGTGAGCTTGATCAAAGCAAGATCAAAACCCAAATCAAGTCCAATATAGAGCATTCCTCAAAGATCGTATTGGAACAAACTTATATCAATCTCGAATTAAGTGCAATATGCTGCTGCATTCCTCCAAGATTGATTTGGTTCAGACTCAAATCAAAATATGAATCAAATGCAATTTAATGCATTGTTCCAAGATAAGATCGGATCAAACTTAAGTCAAACCCAAATAAAGTTCGATATGGAGCATTTTCTCTGAGGTCAGGTTGGATTGCTATAGGATGAATCAAGTTCAAATATGAAGAGTGTGATGCTGCATGATCAGGTTAGATCAAACTTAATCAAGTCCAATTTTGAGTGTTGCTCAAAGATTAGGTAGGCCCGATGAAATAAAGATAATAACCAAATCAAGTTTAATCGAGAGCATTGCGCTAAGATTGGGTTCGATCAAACCTAAATTAAAACCGAATCAGATCAAATCTAAAGTGTTGCCTTAAAATCGGGTTTGATAAAATAACAAACCTAAATCAAGTCTATTTTAGAGTGTTGCTTGAAGATCGGGTTAGTTTAAACCAAGATGGAGACCAAATTAAGTATAATATGAAGCATTGCTTCGAGATCAAGTTAGATCAAACTATGATCGAACCTGAATCAAGTTAAATTAGGAGCATTGTTCAAAGATCAAGTTAGATCAAACCCAAATCGAGTTCAATTTAGAGTGTCACTCCATGATTAGAATACATCAAATAAGATCAAACCCGAATCAATTTCGACCTAAAATAATATAATATGATCAGCCTAGATCAAACTTTGATCTCTTTTGAATCAACCCCAATCATGAATGTCGCTTCAGGATTGGGTTAATGAAACTTAAATCAAACCCGAATCAGGTTCGATCTAGAGCATTGCTTTAAATCAAACTGAAATCAAGATCAATCGAAGCATTACTCCATGATTGGACTAGATCTAACCTACATCAAGCTAAATGAAGTTCAATCTGGAGCGTTGCTACAAGATCGGGCCAAATCAAGGCTAAATAAATTTGAATTCGGAATGTTGCTCTAAAAGTTCGGATTGGATCAAACTTAGATCAAACCTGAACCTGAGCCTGCACTAAATCGGAAGATCCTCTCTCTCTTTGGTTGGGAGGATGAGAGCTTCTGTCTCTAATTTTTCTCTCTCTTGTTCTTCCGCTCTTGTTTTTATTTTTATTTTCTGGTAACTATGGAGGATTCTCATGGAGTCCCTGTCTCTCTTGCAATCCGGGGTTTTGCTCCGGAGATCTTAGAGGGTGGTATAGCTTTGGATAAGGACTCTTCGGTATCCTCATCTATTCCTATTCCCCCCACTGTTTCAAGTAAGCCGAATGGGAAGGATGCAGCTCAGAGCTTTTCCCATTCACTTGCCTCATCTTCGAGCATTGGTGCTGCAACCTCAGATGTTCCGCCCAGTCAAGGAATTTGGAAGGAAAATCTACTGCTCAAGATCTGGTCCAAGCTTCGAAGGAGGAGAAAGACCTTCTTTTCAGCTCCAACAGGATTGCTGCTACAATGAAGGAAAAGTTGAGCTATGTCCATCGTGGGATCTCCAATCAAGACGAAGAAGCTGAGATAAATGCCATGGTTGCAAGGAACAAGCCCCCAGGTGATGTCTTAACCTCAGCTTCTCAATCTCCATTTGCTGTGAATTCGGTGACTCCTTGCTCCATGCCCGATCAGTTGTTGATGGAATGCCACAATGCCTCTCAAGCTTCCTTTTACCCGGTCCATTCCATTCCACATAATAGAATGACCGATGGGCAGCAATTTCAATCGATGTTGTTCCAACTTTTGGACAAATCTCTTTACCCAAGGTGCCAAAAGCTGCAGGTCCTTTTCTTGAAACCAACCAGTACCTGGCAAGTTCAAAATTTGAAACTATTGACCCAAATTTCCCGCCTCTTTCATACTCTTCAAATCCTGCAGCTATGCAGCATCTTCCAGCTCACCAGAATGTGATTTCTGGCCTTGCTCATGATGCTGTTGATGGAAAGAGCAAGGCGCAATCTAGCTGGGCTTCTTTAGTCAAAGATGCCCCCTCTAATTTGCAGCTTACTTACATTAAGCCTATCTCCCTTACTAATGAGGGTAAAATCAGAATTAAACTCCCTCCCTCAGTTGCTCAAAAGGGTGCCACCATTTGGGAAAATACCTTGGTTGGTTTCTTCCTTGACAAGCTGCCTTTTTCTCTTGTTCAAGCTTGTGCTAAGAGGCATTGGGGAAATAATGGCCTGATAGAAGTCTTAAGCAATGGAAATGGATTCTTTTTCTTCAAATTTTCTGATTCGAGCAGATCACTGGAAGCTCTGGAAGGAGGTCCTTGGTACTTTGGAGGCAGACCTATTTTCTTAAAGGCTTGGAGTCCTTGTATGAACTTATCTAAGGATGGCTGTAAAAAAGTTCCAATATGGGCTCATTTCTATAATGTCCCATTAGAGTATTGGACGGATGAGGGGTTAAGCTATATAGCTAGCATTGTTGGGAAACCGCTGCATGCTGATCAGATGACTACCTCCTTAAAGCGTTTAAATTACGCTAGAATTTGCATTGAGATCAGTATTGAAGACTCTCTCCCTAATGCATTTGATATCGAATGGAGGATGGAAGTTTAAGAAATCCATATTGAATATAATTGGGTCCCTAAGAAATGCTCGGTATGCAAGGAGTTTGGACATCCATCCAAAAATTGCAAGAAGGCCAGCCATCAAGTATGGGCTCCGAAATCATCCCAAACTGCCTCCAAACCACATTTAGTTGGTGATTGGAAGCATGTGAAGAGTCATGGAAAGGAAGTGGTGGTTGATCAAGCTTCTCCTTCAATTGTTCAAACAAACAGAGTTCCCTCTGCTAGTGGAATATGCAGAACCAATAACTCCTATGAGATCCTCCAATCGGATAAAGATCTAAATGCAGCTAGAGATGATAATTTAGCTCAATTTTACCCATCTCGGGTAGAGTCAATAGCTGAAGACAAAGATGAAATAGAGGGCCTGATGAATGAAATGAATGCTACAGAAGCTGCTGTTATCTGCAGCACTGAGGAGGCTGCGCCCAATAATGATAATGAGGATTCTTCTCCTACATCGTCTACTCCAAGCACTCCTCTTCTAGCAAGGAAGCTGATTATGATAGATGAAGTTGAGAAAAAGCTAGGAAAGAAGAAAAAGGAAAAGAAGAAGAATGGGAGTTCTGGAAACTCCAGGGGGAAATTCTCAAAGAAATTCACATGATCAAGTTAGCTTCCTGGAATATTCGGGGTCTTAATGATCCCTCTAAGCACTCGGAGGTTCGTAATCTTGTTCATTCTCACAAACTCTCTTGCATAGCTCTTCTTGAGACTAAGATTAAAGCTTGTAATAAAGTGAAGATTGAGATGAGCCTTTTCAAGGGTTGGCATTGCACTAACTATTATGATGGAGATGGCACTGGTAGGATTTGGATCTGGTGGGACCCAAACAAACTTCTTGCTGATAGTGTTTCCTTGTATGACCAGATTATTCATCTATCTTTCACTATTCTTAACTCTGGTGACAAGTTTGCAGCATCTTTTGTTTATGGTTCAAATGATGTTACTGCTAGAAGACACCTTTGGAGTAATTTGAAGGATCAAGCTAACTCTTTCTCCCATCTTCCATGGATTATTATGGGGGACTTCAATGCCATCCGATTTAGACATGAAAGAAGGGGAGGAAGTATTGAGTGGCCTAGTTACATGGATGAATTAAATGACACTCTTTTTGAAGCTGGGCTGGATGATCTAAGATTTGGAGGCTTCCTTTTCACTTGGCACAATTCTAGAGCGAATGGGCAAATCCTAAGGAAGCTGGACAGAGCTCTTGCTAACTCATTGTGGTTCAATAACTATGCCCAATCTTCGGCTGATTTCCTTCCTTATGTCTCAGGTCACTCTGCGGTTGTGGTAAATCTTGGGCTTAATCTCCCTCTTTACAAAAGCCCTTTCAAATTCTTTAATTACTGGGCTGATTTCGAAGAATTTTATCCTTTAATTGAGAAGATTTGGAGTACACATGTGGAAGGACATGCCATGTTTATGGTTTTTTTTTTTTTCCCAAGATTTCTCATCTATGTTTGCCGATGATCTGATGATCTTTTGCCATGGTGACTTGAATTCTATTAAAGTTGTAAAAGATGCTCTTGCAACTTTTTCCTCTCTCTCGGGTCTTATCCCAAATGTTTCCAAAAGCACCACTTTCCTATCGGGTGTTAAAGGCCACATGCAGCAAGATATTTTGAATCATTTGGGTTTTCCTCTCGGCTCATTTCCCATCAGATATCTGGGTGTTCCGCTCATTTCATCAAAACTCAATGCCCGTGACTGCCATGCTCTGGTTGACCGTATCTTGGGGAGGATCAAAACCTGGACAAATCGTTTCCTTTCTTATGCAGGTAGATTACAACTCATTCAGTCGGTTATTTTTAGTATCCAGTCATTTTGGAGCGCCCATTTTATTCTTCCAGCCAAAGTCACCAAAGCCATTGAAAGCATTCTCTCGGCTTTCCTCTGGTCCGGGGTCTCTTTGAAACGGTTTGGTGCTAAAGTTGCTTGGGCTGATCTTTCTACTCCTAAAGCTGAAGGAGGGTTGGGGATTAAGAAAATTAAAGACTGGAATGTTGCTTCTATGACTCGATATATTTGGCTCTTATGTCAGCCTCGCTCCAACTCCTTATGGGCAGCTTGGGTGAAGTTGAACCTGCTGCACAAGGAACAATTCTGGGTTGCTAAAGTTCCTTGGAAATGCTCTTGGACTTGGAGGAAGCTCCTGAAGATTCGGGATCGAGTGAAAGCTTTCATCTCTGTGAAAGTGGGGAATGGTGACAATACTTCACTTTGGTTTGATTCCTGGAGACCTCAAGGCCCTATCTGCTCCTCTCCTCATGCTAGAGTAATCTTCGACTCGGGTCTCACTATCGATGCAAAGGTTAGTGCCATTATTTCTTCTGGCAATTGGAATTGGCCTGCTGCAAATTCATATGAGCTGATTAGTCTAAAAGATGAATCAAGGTCCCTCCCTTTGCCCAACTGTTCTCAAATTGATAAAGTGGAGTGGGGTTCTAGTGATTTCACAATCAAAAAAGCTTGGAATGTTATAGGGACTCCTTCACAACGAGTTTCCTGGGCACATTTAATATGGTTCAATCATCATGTTCCTAGGCACTCCTTTTTTCTTTGGTTAGCAATCAGAGGAAGGCTCCCTACTCAAGATCGTCTTTTATCATTCGGGATTATCCGTCATATGACTTGCTATTTTTGTCAAGATGATGTGGAAGATCATAATCACCTCTTCTTTGACTGCCCATATTCTTTTCGGGTTTGGACTACTATTGCTCGTAAGTGTGATCTTTTTGCATTGTCCTTCTACTTGGGAGAATCTGTGGCCGAGGCTTTGCTGTAATCTCAAAGGGTCCTCGCTTATTTCCACTATTAGGAGGCTTGCTTTGGGAGCTACACTATATTTCTTATGGTATGAAAGGAACTCTCGTAAGCATGGTCGCATTCTCCATAACGAACGAGGGCTCGTCACTATAATCATGGACTCTATCAGGAGAAAACTGGATGGTACTGTATTTCCTCAAAACACAGCAAACCTCCATGTGATTCAAGTTTGGCATCTTCCCCCTACACTTCTTAGATGATATTCTGACATTGGTCTTATTATTCTGCTGTTAGCTTTGATAGATGCTCTTTCCTCCTTTGGGTTGTATCACCTTTTATTTAAGGTTGTCCTCTGATTCGGTGGTTGTATCTCCCACTGTTTGCTTCTTGTTTCCACAGGGGTATGCCCTTGTTTCTTGTACTTATAACTCTTTTATCAATACATTTCATACTTTACCTTTCAAAAAAAAAAAAAATGTTTAGGGTTTACAAAAAGCTGAAATTTGTTAAAACTTCTTTGAAAGATCTGAGTAAGAGCAAGAATGAGCTTATTTATGGGGAACTTGAACCTCTTCGCTCTGAACTTGCTGCTTTACAATCATCAATTGCTGCAGGTAATATTGAGGAAGATCTCCTGGAGAAGGAGAAAGATTGTGCTAAGAGGCTTGCTCTTGTCTACAATGGGAAGGAGAGTTATGCTAGGCAGAGGAGCAGAATTCAATGGTTGAAAGAAGGGGATAAGAACTCTTCTTTTTTTTTTCAATTCCATCAAAGGAAGAAACAATGTCAACAAGATCTTATGTATCCAAGATGAAAATGGTGAATGGCTTCGGGAGAAGAATAAAATTGCTCAAGAGGTGGTTAGCTTCTACAATCAACTTCTTGGTTCGAAATGCAGCACCAATTATGAAGGTATAGAAGTTCTTAAAGATTTTGTGGATCATGCCCTCACTCTTGAACAAATTAGGCAATTAAGTTATGATTTCACTGAAGAAGATATCAAAGCTTCCATTTTCAGCCTCCATCCTAACAAAGCACCGGGCCCTGATGGATTTAATGCTTTTTTCTTCCAAAAGACCTGGTCCATTGTGGGAGCTGATGTCACTACAGCAATCAAGGAGTTTTTCTCTAAAGGTGTGCTTCTCAAGGAGGTTAATTGTACAATCATTGCTCTCATCCCCAAAGTCCCAAATGCTTCAAAATTGAAGGACTTCAGACCTATTTCTTGCTGCAACACTCTGTACAAATGTATAACTAAGTTGCTTGCCAACCGACTGAAAGATATGCTCCCAGCTTTTATTAATGAAGCTCAAGCTGCTTTTGTGCAAGGAAGGCATATTGGGGATAACATTTTGATGGCACAAGAGCTTGTTAGAGGATATCACCTCTCTTCCTCCTCCCCTAAATGTGCACTCAAGATTGATTTAATGAAAGCCTTCGACTCTGTAAGATGGGAGTTCCTTTGGGATTCTTTGCACCTCCTTGGATTTCCTCACAAATTCATTGGATGGATCAAAACGTGTGTCTCCTCAGCAAAATATTCTGTGGCTATAAATGGGGAACTCAATGGCTTCTTTGATGGAAGGAAAGGTCTACGTCAAGGTGATCCAATTTCTCCCTACTTATTTGTCATATGCATGGAAATCTTCTCTCGAATTTTAGACCAAAAAATTCAAGCCTCCTCCTTTAAGTACCACTGGAGATGCCGAAAATCCAAGATATCACACTTATGTTTTGCTGATGATTTGATGATTTTTTGCCGAGGAGATTTGGATTCTATAAAAGTTGTTAAAGAGCTTCTCTCTCTAATTTTTCTCTCTCTTGTTCTTCCACTCTTGTTTTTATTTTCTGGTAACTATGGAGGATTCTCAAGAAGTCCTGTCTCTCTTGCAATCCGAGGAAATGCTCTGGAGATCTTAGAGGGAGGTATAGCTTTGGATAAGGACTCTTCGGTATCCTCATCTATTCCTATTCCCCCCACTGTTTCAAGTAAGCCGAATGGGAAGGAAGCAGCTCAGAGCTTATCCCATTCACTTGCCTCATCTCCGAGCATTGGTGCTGCAACCTCAGATGTTCCGTCCAGTACAAGGAAATTGGAAGGAAAATCTACTGCTCAAGATCTGGTCCAAGCTTCGAAGGAGGAGAAAGACCTTTTTTTCAGCTCCAACGGGATTGCTGCTACAATGAAGGAAGAAAAGCAGAGTTATGTCCACCGTGGGATCTTCAATCAAGATGAAGAAGTTGAGATAAATGCCATGGATGTAAGGAACAAGCCCCCAGGTGATGTCTTAACCTCTGCTTCTCAATCTCCATTTGCTGTGAATTTGGTGTCTCCTTGCTCCATGCCCGATCAGTTATGGATGAAATGCCACAATTCTTCTCAAGCTTCCTTTTACCCGGTCCATTCCATTCCACATAATAGAATGACCGATGGGCAGCAATTTCACTCGGATGTTGTTCCAACTTTTGGACAAATCTCTTTTCCCGAGGTGCCAAAAGCTGCAGCTACTTTTCTTGAAACCAACCATAACCTGGCAAGTTCAAATTTTGAAACAATTGACCCAAATTTCCCGCCTCTTTCATACTCATCAAAACCTGCGGCTAAGCCGCATCTTCCAGCTCACCAGAATGAGATTTCTGGCCTTGCTCATGAAGCTGTTGATGATAAGAGCAAGGCACAAACTAGCTGGGCTTCTTTAGTCAAAGATGCCCCCTATTTTGCAGCTTACTTACATTAAGCCTATCTCCCTTACTAATGAGGGTAAAGTCAGAATTAAACTTCCTCCCTCAGTTGCTCAAAAGGGTGCCACCATCTGGAAAAATACCTTGGTTGGTTTCTTCCTTGACAAGCTGCCTTTTCTCTTGTTCAAGCTTGTGCTCAGAGGCATTGGGGAAATAATGGCCTGATAGAAGTCTTAAGCAATGGAAATGGATTCTTTTTCTTCAAATTTTCTGATTGGAGTAGATTATTGGAAGCTCTGGAAGGAGGACCTTGGTACTTTGGAGGCAGACCTATTTTCTTAAAGGTTTGGAGTCCTTGTATGATCTTATCTAAGGATGGCTGTAAAAAAGTTCCAATATGGGCTCATTTCTATAATGTCCCATTAGAGTATTGGACGGAGGAAGGGTTAAGCTATATAGCTAGCATTGTTGGGAAACCGCTACATGCTGATAAGATGACTACCTCCTTAAAGCGTTTAAATTACGTCAGAATTTGCATTGAGATCAGTATTGAAGACTCTCTCCCTAATGCTTTTGATATCGAAATGGAGGATGGAAGTTTAATGAAAATCCATATTGAATATAATTGGGTCCCTAAGAAATGCTCGGTATGCAAGGAGTTTGGACATCTATCCAAAAATTGCAAGAAGGCCAGCCATCAAGTATGGGCTCCGAAAGCATCCCAAACTGCCTCTAAACCACATTTAGATGGTGATTGGAAGCATGTGAAGAGTCGTGGAAAGGAAGTGGTGGTTGATCAAGCTTCTCCTTCAATTGTTCAAACAAACAGAGTATCCTTTGCAAGTGGAATATGCAGAACCACTAACTCCTATGAGATCCTCCAACTGGATAAAGATCTAAATGCAGATAGAGATGATAATTTAGCTCAATTTTACCCATCTCGGGTAGAGTCAATAGCTGAAGACAAAGATGAAATAGAGGGCCTGATGAATGAAATGAATGCAACACAAGCTGCTGTTATCTGCAGCACTGAGGAGGCTGCGCCCAATTCTTCTCCTCCATCGTCTACTTCAAGCACTCCTCTTCTAGCAAGGAAGCTGAATATGATAGATGAAGTTGAGAAAAAGCTAGGAAAGAAGAAAAAGGAAAAGAAGAAGAATGGTTTTCTTCCTTGTTAATACAACTCACTCATTTACCTTTCAAAAAAAAAAAAAAAGGAAAAGAAGAAGAATGGGAGTTCTGGAAACTCCAGGGGGAAATTCTCAAAGAAATTCACATGATCAAGTTAGCTTCCTGGAATATTCGGGGTCTTAATGATCCCTCTAAGCACTCGGAGGTTCGTAATCTTGTTCATTCTCATAAACTCTCTTGCATAGCTCTTCTTGAGACTAAGATTAAAGCTTGTAATAAAGAGAAGCTTGAAATGAGCTTATTTTTCAAGGGTTGGCATTGCACTAACTATTATGAAGGGGATGGAACTGGTAGGATTTGGATATGGTGGGACCCAAACAAACTTCTTGCTGATAGTGTTTCCTGACCAGATTATTCATCTATCTTTCACTATTCTTAACTCTGGTGACAAGTTTTTGCAGCATCTTTTGTTTATGGTTCAAATGATGTTACAGCTAGAAGACACCTTTGGAGTAATTTGAAGGATCAAGCTAACTCTTTCTCCCATCTACCATGGATTATTATGGGGGATTTCAATGCCATCCGATTTAGACATGAAAGGAGAGGAGGAAGTATTGAGTGGCCTAGTTACATGGATGAATTAAATGACACTCTTTTTGAAGCTGGGTTGGATGATCTAAGATTTGGAGGCTTCCTTTTTACTTGGCACAATTCAAGAGCAAATGGGCAAATCCTAAGGAAGCTGGACAGAGCTCTAGCTCTCATTGTGGTTCAATATCTATGCCCAATCTTCTGCTGAATTCCTTCCTTATGGACTCTCAGATCACTCCGCGGTTGTGGTGAATCTTGGATTTAATCTTCCTCTTTACAAAAGCCCTTTCAAATTCTTTAATTACTGGGCTGATTTGAAGAATTCTATCCTTTAATTGAGAAGATTTGGAGTACACATGTGGAAGGACATGCCATGTTTAGAGTTTACAAAAAGTTGAAATTGGTTAAAACTGCTTTGAAAGATCCGAGTAAGAGCAAGAATGAGCTTATCTATGGGGAACTTGAACCTCTTCGCTCTGAACTTGCTGTTTTACAATCATCAATTGCTGCAGGTAATATTGAGGAAGAACTCCTGGAGAAGGAGAAAGATTGTGCTTAAGAGGCTTACTCTTGTCTACAATGGGAAGGAGAGTTATGCTAGGCAGAGGAGCAGAATACAATGGTTGAAAGAAGGGGACCAGAACTCTTCTTTTTTTTCAATTCCATCAAAGGAAGAAACAATGTCAACATTATGTATCCAAGATGAAAATGGTGAATGGCTTCGGGAGAAGAATCAAATTGCTCAAGAGGTGGTTAGCTTCTACAATCAACTTCTTGGTTCGAAATGCAGCACCAATTATGAAGGTATAGAAGTTCTTAAAGAATTTGTGGATCATGCCCTCACTCCTGAACAAATTAGGCAATTAAGTTATGATTTCACTGAAGAAGAGATCAAAGCTTCCATTTTCAGCCTCCATCCTAACAAAGCACTGGGCCCTGATGGATTTAATGCTTTTTTCTTCCAAAAGACCTGGTCCATTGTGGGAGCTGATGTCACTACAGCAATCAAGGAGTTTTTCTCTAAAGGTGTGCTTCTCAAGGAGGTCAATTTTGAAGCATTTGGGACTTTGGGGATGAGAGCAATGATTGTACAAATGTATAACAAAGCTGCTTGCCAATCGACTGAAAGATGTGCTCCCAGCTTTTATTAATGAAGCTCAAGCTGCCTTTGTGCAAGGAAGGCATATTGGGGATAACATTTTGATGGCACAAGAGCTTGTTAGAGGTTATCACCTCTCTTCCTCCTCCCCTAAATGTGCACTCAAGATTGATTTAATGAAAGCCTTCGACTCAGTAAGATGGGAGTTCCTTTGGGGTTCTTTGCACCTCCTTGGATTTCCTCACAAATTCATTGGATGGATCAAAACGTGTGTCTCCTCAGCAAAATATTCTGTGGCTATAAATGGGGAACTCAATGGCTTCTTTGATGGAAGAAAAGGTCTACGTCAAGGTGATCCAATTTCTCCCTACTTATTTGTCATATGCATGGAAATCTTCTCACGAATTTTAGACCAGAAAATTCAAGCCTCCTCCTTTTTAAGTACCACTGGAGATGCCGGAAATCCAAGATATCACACTTATGTTTTGCTGATGATTTGATGATTTTTTGCCGAGGAGATTTGAATTCTATAAAAGTAGTTAAAGAAGCTCTTGATACTTTCTCCTCTCTCTCAGGTCTTAAACCAAATGAAACAAAAAGCTCCATTTTCCTCTCTCGGGTGTTACAGATCATATGCAGCAAGAAACTGTTAATTACTTGGGATTTCCTCTTGGTTCTTTCCCCATCAGATATTTGGGAGTCCCACTTATATCCACAAAGCTCAAAGCTCTTGATTGCCATGCTCTGGTAGATCGTATCTTGGGGAGGATCAAGATTTGGACAAACCGTTTTCTCTCATATGCAGGAAGATTGCAACTCATCCAGTCGGTTATTTTAGTATTCAATCATTTTGGAGTGCCCATTTCATCCTGCCAGCAAAAGTCACCAAAGTAATAGAAGGTATTCTCTCGGCTTTTCTCTGGAATGGTGTTTCTCTGAAAAGGCATGGCGCAAAAGTTGCATGGGCTGACATTTCTACACCTAAAGAAGAAGGAGGTCTGGGAGTTAAGAAGGTTAGGGATTGGAATGTTGCCTCAATGACTCGTTATATATGGTTATTATGTCAACCATGCGCTAATTCCTTATGGGCTGCCTGGGTAAAGAAGAATTTGCTTCACAAGGAACACTTTTGGGTGGCGAAAGTCCCTTGGAATTGTTCTTGGACTTGGAGGAAGATCTTCAAGATTCGGGATAGAGTGAAGGATTTCATTTCAGTGAAAGTGGGGAATGGAGAAAACACCTCCCTTTGGTTTGATTCATGGAGACCTCAAGGCCCCATATGCTCATCTTCTCAAGCTAGAGTCATTTCTGACTCGGGTCTTACAAAAGAAGCAAAGGTTAGTGCCATTATTTCATCCGGCAAATGGAGATGGCCTGTAGCAAATTCAAATGAGTTGATCAGCTTGAAAGATGAATCCTGTTCCCTTCCATTGCCCGACTGCTCCCAACATGATATGGTGGTTTGGGATGGATCAAGGGATTTCACAATCAAAAGAGCATGGAACAAACTTCGGTCATCTTCCCAGCGTGTTGATTGGGCACATTTGGTATGGTTTAAACATCATGTTCCAAGGCATTCTTTCATCTTATGGTTAGCATTAAGAGGTAGGCTTTCCACTCAAGATCGTCTACTCTCTTTTGGAATTATCCAACACATGACATGCTACTTATGTCAAGATCCAAGGGAGGATCATAGTCACCTGTTCTTTAATTGCCCCTTCTCTTTTCGGGTTTGGTCTATAATTGCTAGTAAATGTGATTTAACGCACTTTCCATTCTCATGGGAGAGTTTGAGGCCGTGGCTTTGCAGCAAACTCAATGGGTCCTCTCTTCTCTCCATTGTTAGCAGACTTGCATTGGGAGCTACAATGTACTTCATATGGTATGAAAGGAACTCACGCAAGCACGGGCGCAAGCCCCATAATGAAAGAGGATTATTACTAAGATCATGGATTCGGTTAGGATGAAGTTGGATGGCGCTAAATTTCCTAGAAATGCTGCAAATCTCCATGTGTTAGGAAGTTGGCATCTTCCCTCTTCCCTTTTGAGAAGCTAATCTGACAGCGATCATAGTTTGAAAGCACTTAGTTAGATTTATGGATGATTTTCTCTTAAGGTTTGTATTTCCTTTGTCTGAGGATGTATTTCCTTTTTGAGGGATGTATTTCCCTTTGCTTGATTTATGTATCTTCCGGGGAATGCCCCGTGTTCTTGTACTTTTAACTCCTTTTCTTCCTTGTTAATACAACTCACACATTTACCTTTCAAAAAAAAAAAAGAGAGCGCTGCTCGAGGATAGAGTTGGATCAAACTTATATCAAATCCGAATCAAGTCCAATCTGGATTCTATTGTTAGATCGAATTCAATCAAACTTCGATCAAACCCCAATCAAGTTCAATTTAAAGCATTGCTCTAAGATAAGGGTGGATTAAACTCAAATCAAACCCGGAACAAATCGAATAAGTGTAACATTGCTCTAAGATCGGATTCGACTAAACTTTGATCAAATCGGAATTAAGTTCAATATCGAGCCTTGATCTTAGATTGTGAGCTTGATCAAAGCAAGATCAAAACCCAAATCAAGTCCAATGTAGAGCATTCCTCAAAGATCGTATTGGATCAAACTTATATCAATCTCGAATTAAGTGAATATGCTGCTGCATTCCTCCAAGATTGATTTGGTTCAGACTCAAATCAAAATATGAATCAAATGCAATTTAATGCATTGTTCCAAGATAAGGTCGGATCAAACTTAGGTCAAACCCAAATAAAGTTCGATATGGAGCATTTTCTCTAAGGTCGGGTTGGATTGCTCTAGGATGAATCAAGTTCAATATGGAGAGTGTGATGCTGCATGATCAGGTTAGATCAAACATTAATCAAGTCCAATTTTGAGTGTTGCTCCAAGATTAGGTAGGCCCGATGAAATAAAGATAATACCCAAATCAAGTTTAATCGAGAGCATTGCACTAAGATTGGGTTCGATCAAACCTAGATTAAAACCGAATCAGATCAAATCTAAAGCGTTGCCCTAAAATCGGGTTTGATAAAACAACAAACCTAAATCAAGTCTATTTTAGAGTGTTGCTTCAAGATCGGGTTAGTTTAAACCAAGATGGAGCCCAAATTAAGTATAATATGAAGCATTGCTTCGAGATCAAGTTAGATCAAACTATGATCGAACCTGAATCAAGTTAAATTAGGAGCATTGTTCCAAGATCAAGTTAGATCAAACCCGAATCGAGTTCAATTTAGAGTGTCACTCCATGATTAGTTTAGATCAAATAAGATCAAACCCGAATCAATTTCGATCTAAAACATTATATATGATCAGCCTAGATCAAACTTTGATCTCTTTTCAATCAACCCCAATCATGAATGTCGCTTCAGGATTGGGTTAATGAAACTTAAATCAAACCCGAATCAAGTTCGATCTAGAGCATTGCTTTAAATCAAACTGAAATCAAGATCAATCGAAGCATTACTCCATGATTGGACTAGATCTAACCTACATCAAGCTAAATGAAGTTCAATCTGGAGCGTTGCTACAAGATCGGGCCAAATCAAGGCTAAATCAATTTGAATTCGGAATGTTGCTCTAAAAGTTCGGATTGGATCAAACTTAGATCAAACCTGAGCCAAGTCCAATTGGAAGTGATGCTCCAAGATCGGGTCGAGCCAAACTTAGATCAAATTCCAAAACAAGTCCAATCCAAAGCATTGCAACAAGACCAGGTTAGATCAAATTAGATCCACATGAATCAAGTCTAATTCGCAGCATTGCTCTAAGAAAAGGTTGGATTAATATATAGATCAAACCCCGAATCAAGTCAAATCGAGAGCGCTGCTCGAGGATCGAGTTGGATCAAACTTATATCAAACCCGAATCAAGTCCAATCTGGATTCTATTGTTAGATCGAATTCAATCAAACTTCGATCAAACCCCAATCAAGTTCAATTTAAAGCATTGCTCTAAGATAAGGGTGGATTAAACTCAAATCAAACCCGGAACAAATCGAATAAGTGTAACATTGCTCTAAGATCGGATTCGACTAAACTTTGATCAAATCGGAATTAAGTTCAATATCGAGCCTTGATCTTAGATTGTGAGCTTGATCAAAGCAAGATCAAAACCCAAATCAAGTCCAATGTAGAGCATTCCTCAAAGATCGTATTGGATCAAACTTATATCAATCTCGAATTAAGTGAAATATGCTGCATTCCTCCAAGATTGATTTGGTTCAGACTCAAATCAAAATATGAATCAAATGCAATTTAATGCATTGTTCCAAGATAAGGTCGGATCAAACTTAGGTCAAACCCAAATAAAGTTCGATATGGAGCATTTTCTCTAAGGTCGGGTTGGATTGCTCTAGGATGAATCAAGTTCAATATGGAGAGTGTGATGCTGCATGATCAGGTTAGATCAAACATTAATCAAGTCCAATTTTGAGTGTTGCTCCAAGATTAGGTAGGCCCGATGAAATAAAGATAATACCCAAATCAAGTTTAATCGAGAGCATTGCACTAAGATTGGGTTCGATCAAACCTAGATTAAAACCGAATCAGATCAAATCTAAAGCGTTGCCCTAAAATCGGGTTTGATAAAACAACAAACCTAAATCAAGTCTATTTTAGAGTGTTGCTTCAAGATCGGGTTAGTTTAAACCAAGATGGAGCCCAAATTAAGTATAATATGAAGCATTGCTTCGAGATCAAGTTAGATCAAACTATGATCGAACCTGAATCAAGTTAAATTAGGAGCATTGTTCCAAGATCAAGTTAGATCAAACCCGAATCGAGTTCAATTTAGAGTGTCACTCCATGATTAGTTTAGATCAAATAAGATCAAACCCGAATCAATTTCGATCTAAAACATTATAATATGATCAGCCTAGATCAAACTTTGATCTCTTTTCAATCAACCCCAATCATGAATGTCGCTTCAGGATTGGGTTAATGAAACTTAAATCAAACCCGAATCAAGTTCGATCTAGAGCATTGCTTTAAATCAAACTGAAATCAAGATCAATCGAAGCATTACTCCATGATTGGACTAGATCTAACCTACATCAAGCTAAATGAAGTTCAATCTGGAGCGTTGCTACAAGATCGGGCCAAATCAAGGCTAAATCAATTTGAATTCGGAATGTTGCTCTAAAAGTTCGGATTGGATCAAACTTAGATCAAACCTGAGCCAAGTCCAATTGGAA
This sequence comes from Calamus simplicifolius, assembly GCA_900491605.1. Lineage (NCBI taxonomy): Eukaryota > Viridiplantae > Streptophyta > Magnoliopsida > Arecales > Arecaceae > Calamus > Calamus simplicifolius. Next base: position 10,769 of record UESW01005076.1, on the reverse strand, counting down.
GTGATGCTCCAAGATCGGGTCGAGCCAAACTTAGATCAAATTCCAAAACAAGTCCAATCCAAAGCATTGCAACAAGACCAGGTTAGATCAAATTAGATCCACATGAATCAAGTCTAATTCGCAGCATTGCTCTAAGAAAAGGTTGGATTAATATATAGATCAAACCCGAATCAAGTCAAATCGAGAGCGCTGCTCGAGGATCGAGTTGGATCAAACTTATATCAAACCCGAATCAAGTCCAATCTGGATTCTATTGTTAGATCGAATTCAATCAAACTTCGATCAAACCCCAATCAAGTTCAATTTAAAGCATTGCTCTAAGATAAGGGTGGATTAAACTCAAATCAAACCCGGAACAAATCGAATAAGTGTAACATTGCTCTAAGATCGGATTCGACTAAACTTTGATCAAATCGGAATTAAGTTCAATATCGAGCCTTGATCTTAGATTGTGAGCTTGATCAAAGCAAGATCAAAACCCAAATCAAGTCCAATGTAGAGCATTCCTCAAAGATCGTATTGGATCAAACTTATATCAATCTCGAATTAAGTGAAATATGCTGCTGCATTCCTCCAAGATTGATTTGGTTCAGACTCAAATCAAATATGAATCAAATGCAATTTAATGCATTGTTCCAAGATAAGGTCGGATCAAACTTAGGTCAAACCCAAATAAAGTTCGATATGGAGCATTTTCTCTAAGGTCGGGTTGGATTGCTCTAGGATGAATCAAGTTCAATATGGAGAGTGTGATGCTGCATGATCAGGTTAGATCAAACATTAATCAAGTCCAATTTTGAGTGTTGCTCCAAGATTAGGTAGGCCCGATGAAATAAAGATAATACCAAATCAAGTTTAATCGAGAGCATTGCACTAAGATTGGGTTCGATCAAACCTAGATTAAAACCGAATCAGATCAAATCTAAAGCGTTGCCCTAAAATCGGGTTTGATAAAACAACAAACCTAAATCAAGTCTATTTTAGAGTGTTGCTTCAAGATCGGGTTAGTTTAAACCAAGATGGAGCCCAAATTAAGTATAATATGAAGCATTGCTTCGAGATCAAGTTAGATCAAACTATGATCGAACCTGAATCAAGTTAAATTAGGAGCATTGTTCCAAGATCAAGTTAGATCAAACCCGAATCGAGTTCAATTTAGAGTGTCACTCCATGATTAGTTTAGATCAAATAAGATCAAACCCGAATCAATTTCGATCTAAAACATTATAATATGATCAGCCTAGATCAAACTTTGATCTCTTTTCAATCAACCCCAATCATGAATGTCGCTTCAGGATTGGGTTAATGAAACTTAAATCAAACCCGAATCAAGTTCGATCTAGAGCATTGCTTTAAATCAAACTGAAATCAAGATCAATCGAAGCATTACTCCATGATTGGACTAGATCTAACCTACATCAAGCTAAATGAAGTTCAATCTGGAGCGTTGCTACAAGATCGGGCCAAATCAAGGCTAAATCAATTTGAATTCGGAATGTTGCTCTAAAAGTTCGGATTGGATCAAACTTAGATCAAACCTGAGCCAAGTCCAATTGGAAGTGATGCTCCAAGATCGGGTCGAGCCAAACTTAGATCAAATTCCAAAACAAGTCCAATCCAAAGCATTGCAACAAGACCAGGTTAGATCAAATTAGATCCACATGAATCAAGTCTAATTCGCAGCATTGCTCTAAGAAAAGGTTGGATTAATATATAGATCAAACCCAAATCAAGTCAAATCGAGAGCGCTGCTCGAGGATCGAGTTGGATCAAACTTATATCAAACCCGAATCAAGTCCAATCTGGATTCTATTGTTAGATCGAATTCAATCAAACTTCGATCAAACCCCAATCAAGTTCAATTTAAAGCATTGCTCTAAGATAAGGGTGGATTAAACTCAAATCAAACCCGGAACAAATCGAATAAGTGTAACATTGCTCTAAGATCGGATTCGACTAAACTTTGATCAAATCGGAATTAAGTTCAATATCGAGCCTTGATCTTAGATTGTGAGCTTGATCAAAGCAAGATCAAAACCCAAATCAAGTCCAATGTAGAGCATTCCTCAAAGATCGTATTGGATCAAACTTATATCAATCTCGAATTAAGTGAAATATGCTGCTGCATTCCTCCAAGATTGATTTGGTTCAGACTCAAATCAAAATATGAATCAAATGCAATTTAATGCATTGTTCCAAGATAAGGTCGGATCAAACTTAGGTCAAACCCAAATAAAGTTCGATATGGAGCATTTTCTCTAAGGTCGGGTTGGATTGCTCTAGGATGAATCAAGTTCAATATGGAGAGTGTGATGCTGCATGATCAGGTTAGATCAAACATTAATCAAGTCCAATTTTGAGTGTTGCTCCAAGATTAGGTAGGCCCGATGAAATAAAGATAATACCCAAATCAAGTTTAATCGAGAGCATTGCACTAAGATTGGGTTCGATCAAACCTAGATTAAAACCGAATCAGATCAAATCTAAAGCGTTGCCCTAAAATCGGGTTTGATAAAACAACAAACCTAAATCAAGTCTATTTTAGAGTGTTGCTTCAAGATCGGGTTAGTTTAAACCAAGATGGAGCCCAAATTAAGTATAATATGAAGCATTGCTTCGAGATCAAGTTAGATCAAACTATGATCGAACCTGAATCAAGTTAAATTAGGAGCATTGTTCCAAGATCAAGTTAGATCAAACCCGAATCGAGTTCAATTTAGAGTGTCACTCCATGATTAGTTTAGATCAAATAAGATCAAACCCGAATCAATTTCGATCTAAAACATTATAATATGATCAGCCTAGATCAAACTTTGATCTCTTTTCAATCAACCCCAATCATGAATGTCGCTTCAGGATTGGGTTAATGAAACTTAAATCAAACCCGAATCAAGTTCGATCTAGAGCATTGCTTTAAATCAAACTGAAATCAAGATCAATCGAAGCATTACTCCATGATTGGACTAGATCTAACCTACATCAAGCTAAATGAAGTTCAATCTGGAGCGTTGCTACAAGATCGGGCCAAATCAAGGCTAAATCAATTTGAATTCGGAATGTTGCTCTAAAAGTTCGGATTGGATCAAACTTAGATCAAACCTGAGCCAAGTCCAATTGGAAGTGATGCTCCAAGATCGGGTCGAGCCAAACTTAGATCAAATTCCAAAACAAGTCCAATCCAAAGCATTGCAACAAGACCAGGTTAGATCAAATTAGATCCACATGAATCAAGTCTAATTCGCAGCATTGCTCTAAGAAAAGGTTGGATTAATATATAGATCAAACCCAAATCAAGTCAAATCGAGAGCGCTGCTCGAGGATCGAGTTGGATCAAACTTATATCAAACCCGAATCAAGTCCAATCTGGATTCTATTGTTAGATCGAATTCAATCAAACTTCGATCAAACCCCAATCAAGTTCAATTTAAAGCATTGCTCTAAGATAAGGGTGGATTAAACTCAAATCAAACCCGGAACAAATCGAATAAGTGTAACATTGCTCTAAGATCGGATTCGACTAAACTTTGATCAAATCGGAATTAAGTTCAATATCGAGCCTTGATCTTAGATTGTGAGCTTGATCAAAGCAAGATCAAAACCCAAATCAAGTCCAATGTAGAGCATTCCTCAAAGATCGTATTGGATCAAACTTATATCAATCTCGAATTAAGTGAAATATGCTGCTGCATTCCTCCAAGATTGATTTGGTTCAGACTCAAATCAAAATATGAATCAAATGCAATTTAATGCATTGTTCCAAGATAAGGTCGGATCAAACTTAGGTCAAACCCAAATAAAGTTCGATATGGAGCATTTTCTCTAAGGTCGGGTTGGATTGCTCTAGGATGAATCAAGTTCAATATGGAGAGTGTGATGCTGCATGATCAGGTTAGATCAAACATTAATCAAGTCCAATTTTGAGTGTTGCTCCAAGATTAGGTAGGCCCGATGAAATAAAGATAATACCCAAATCAAGTTTAATCGAGAGCATTGCACTAAGATTGGGTTCGATCAAACCTAGATTAAAACCGAATCAGATCAAATCTAAAGCGTTGCCCTAAAATCGGGTTTGATAAAACAACAAACCTAAATCAAGTCTATTTTAGAGTGTTGCTTCAAGATCGGGTTAGTTTAAACCAAGATGGAGCCCAAATTAAGTATAATATGAAGCATTGCTTCGAGATCAAGTTAGATCAAACTATGATCGAACCTGAATCAAGTTAAATTAGGAGCATTGTTCCAAGATCAAGTTAGATCAAACCCGAATCGAGTTCAATTTAGAGTGTCACTCCATGATTAGTTTAGATCAAATAAGATCAAACCCGAATCAATTTCGATCTAAAACATTATAATATGATCAGCCTAGATCAAACTTTGATCTCTTTTCAATCAACCCCAATCATGAATCGCTTCAAGGAAAAAATCAAAATCAAATCGTCCATAAATAGATCCAATCCAGGCTTTAAAAAATGAAATCAAATCATAAGGATCCCAATCATAGACCAGGATCATGGCAGCTTGAAGACGTCAGATCTAAATTCTGGAAGCAAGCTGCAGTTGCTCTAAGATTAGACATTCGTCCAATCGATCGCCGAAATCAACGGAAAAATACTAACAAGCTCAATGGCCCACTCTTTCTATTGGCTTGATAAGATTGCTTGGATATTCTGAAATTTCTCGGCTTGGAGATCTGGAATGACTAAAGACGGTTGCAAACAAGTTCCTCTAGAATTCTGGAAGTCAGTCACATTGCCAGCATCCAAGACTTCGAATCTTATGCTAGAATCCAAATCTTGTTATGGACTTAAAATTTGAATACAACAAGAAATGCTCCAAAGGAATTCGGACAAAATTCTGCAAGAAGGCAAAAGAATCTCAAAGACCATTCCTGAAGTTCCGAATCGCCGATTTTGCAAAGATTGGGCTCAGGCTGGCCCTAGATCAATGGCATCTCCAAGGATTCAATTGCAAACAGCTTTGCAAAGAAAATCAAAGGACTTATCTCCAATAGATCCGAAATCCCCGTTAACGATCCCAGTCAATTTGACGATCCGAAAGAAGGTCATCAAGTACGCTAGATCGAGCTTGAGTGATGAAGCATAACTGGGAATTCCCCCTCATGGAATATCCGGGGACTTAATGAGAGGTTCGTAAAGCTTAGCCCTTCTTGATCCTTGCAATACCAAAATTGCATTAGATGGCAAAGGATTTGGGTTTGGTGGGATCCCCTTCAAGCTGATAGCTTCCTTGCAATCAAGTCATCCATATAGCTTAAATTTGCATGGCTCAACGATCAAAGTTTGAAGGATCATGGGGATCATATTTTAATGCCATCCGGACATGAGAGGAAGGGTGGTAGCTCTGAATACTCTCTTCGAAAGGATCTCAGATTCGGTCTTTTCACCTGGCACAATTCTAGAATATCCTCAGGAAGCTGGATAGAGTAAAGGCTCAATTTCGCTGAATTTCTTCCGTATGGACTTTCTGATCATTCAAAGCTTTGTTCAAATTCTTTAACCACTGGTCTGAGTTTGAGGAGTTAGTTGAGTATCTGGAATACCATGGTCATGCTATGTTCAGGGTCTTGAAGCTTCTCAAAGCCTTGAAGCTTTGCTGATCTTAGAGCTGAGCTCACTGAGTTGCAAAAAATCAATCTCATTGATATGTGCTATGAGGATTAGTTCAATCTGCAATCGTATGCTAGGCAGACAGTGGCTGCAGGAAGGGGACCGAAATTCTAATTCCATCAAAAGTAGGAACAATGTCAATAAGGATGTTTCGGGAATCCGGGACAAGCTTCAAATCAGTCATGAAAGCAACTACTGTTCCAATGAAGGGATTGATCTCTCAAGCCTTTCGTGAATCAGGTCCTAAACTCTGACCAAATCAGGAAATTATGATGAAATCAAGGCCTTCACCCAAACAAAGCTCCTTGGTTTTAATGCATCAGAGGACATCTGCTATCAAGGATTTCTTTGCTAATGGTTTGCTTCTTAAGGAAGTAAATTGCACGTTCTCATTCCCAAGGTTCCTAATGCTTCAAAGCTAAAGGATTATAGGCCGATCTCCTGCTGCAACACTATTTACAAGAGCATTACTAAGCTAAAAAGGAAGTTCAATGAAGCCCAAGCTGCTTTTGTCCAATTGGTGATAATATCTTGATGGCTCAAGAGCTATCAGTGCCCTCAAGATTGATCTAAGGAAGGCTTTCGAAGATGGGAATCATTGCAGCTTCAAATTTCATTGGATCAGGAGCTGTGTCTCTTCTGCTAAATAATCAACGGTGAGCTCAATCATTCGTCAAGGTGATCCTATGGTATGGAGAATTAAACTGATACCACTGGAGATGCAGGAAATCTAAGTTATCTCAATGACTTGATGATCTTTTGCCATGGTGATCTGAAATTCAAGTTGTGAAAGATAATAGTCCCAAATGCTCTAAATTGCATCAAGAGAATCATCTGGGATATTGATACATTTCATCCAAGCTCAAATTGTCAAATCCCTGGAAATCATATGCAGAGTTCAAAATCTAGTATCCAGTCATTTCATTCTTCCTGCCAAGGTCTTGAAGCATATCGAATCCTAAAGTAATAACTCCTAAAGAAATTAATGGAATGTTGCCTCCATGACTCGATCTGTTATGCAAATGGGCTAAAGTTGAATCTGCTGCACAAGGAGCATTTCTGGGTTGCTAAAGTCCCTTGGAAACTCTTCTTAACAGAGTTTTCATCTCTGTGAAAGTTGGGATGTGGTTTGATGCCTGGAGACCTCAAGGCCCTATCTGGCTAGAGTTAATGACTAATGCAAAGGTTAGTGCATTAATTGAAGAGCTCTCATCTAGATCAAACTATGATCGAACTTCTCAATCAAAAAAGCTTGGAATGTCAAGGAGTTTGGGCGGTTTGGTTCAAGCATCATGTTAGGCACTCGGCTTGCAATCAAGTTTTATCAATCATATGACCACAAGAATTCACTGCTATTGCAAGTGCGATCTAGGGAGACCCTGTGGCCGAGGCTGTGCCAGGATTAGCTACAATCTAGGATCAAGCATAGATCAAATCCTCTATCAGAGAAGTCAATTTTTTAATCCTGAAATCTGCAGATTCAAACAAGATAATGAGATGATCAGATAGATCAAGGTTTCGATCAAGAATGTCGCTTCAGGATTGGGTTAATGAAACTTAAATCAAACCCAAATCAAGTTCGATCTAGAGCATTGCTTTAAATCAAACTAAATCAAGATCAATCGAAGCATTACTCCATGATTGGACTAGATCTAACCTACATCAAGCTAAATGAAGTTCAATCTGGAGCGTTGCTACAAGATCGGGCCAAATCAAGGCTAAATCAATTTGAATTCGGAATGTTGCTCTAAAAGTTCGGATTGGATCAAACTTAGATCAAACCTGAGCCAAGTCCAATTGGAAGTGATGCTCCAAGATCGGGTCGAGCCAAACTTAGATCAAATTCCAAAACAAGTCCAATCCAAAGCATTGCAACAAGACCAGGTTAGATCAAATTAGATCCACATGAATCAAGTCTAATTCGCAGCATTGCTCTAAGAAAAGGTTGGATTAATATATAGATCAAACCCGCCAAATCAAGTCAAATCGAGAGCGCTTGCTCGAGGATCGAGTTGGATCAAACTTATATCAAACCCGAATCAAGTCCAATCTGGATTCTATTGTTAGATCGAATTCAATCAAACTTCGATCAAACCCCAATCAAGTTCAATTTAAAGCATTGCTCTAAGATAAGGGTGGATTAAACTCAAATCAAACCCGGAACAAATCGAATAAGTGTAACATTGCTCTAAGATCGGATTCGACTAAACTTTGATCAAATCGGAATTAAGTTCAATATCGAGCCTTGATCTTAGATTGTGAGCTTGATCAAAGCAAGATCAAAACCCAAATCAAGTCCAATGTAGAGCATTCCTCAAAGATCGTATTGGATCAAACTTATATCAATCTCGAATTAAGTGCAATATGCTGCTGCATTCCTCCAAGATTGATTTGGTTCAGACTCAAATCAAAATATGAATCAAATGCAATTTAATGCATTGTTCCAAGATAAGGTCGGATCAAACTTAGGTCAAACCCAAATAAAGTTCGATATGGAGCATTTTCTCTAAGGTCGGGTTGGATTGCTCTAGGATGAATCAAGTTCAATATGGAGAGTGTGATGCTGCATGATCAGGTTAGATCAAACATTAATCAAGTCCAATTTTGAGTGTTGCTCAAGATTAGGTAGGCCCGATGAAATAAAGATAATACCCAAATCAAGTTTAATCGAGAGCATTGCACTAAGATTGGGTTCGATCAAACCTAGATTAAAACCGAATCAGATCAAATCTAAAGCGTTGCCCTAAAATCGGGTTTGATAAAACAACAAACCTAAATCAAGTCTATTTTAGAGTGTTGCTTCAAGATCGGGTTAGTTTAAACCAAGATGGAGCCCAAATTAAGTATAATATGAAGCATTGCTTCGAGATCAAGTTAGATCAAACTATGATCGAACCTGAATCAAGTTAAATTAGGAGCATTGTTCCAAGATCAAGTTAGATCAAACCCGAATCGAGTTCAATTTAGAGTGTCACTCCATGATTAGTTTAGATCAAATAAGATCAAACCCGAATCAATTTCGATCTAAAACATTATAATATGATCAGCCTAGATCAAACTTTGATCTCTTTTCAATCAACCCCAATCATGAATGTCGCTTCAGGATTGGGTTAATGAAACTTAAATCAAACCCGAATCAAGTTCGATCTAGAGCATTGCTTTAAATCAAACTAAAATCAAGATCAATCGAAGCATTACTCCATGATTGGACTAGATCTAACCTACATCAAGCTAAATGAAGTTCAATCTGGAGCGTTGCTACAAGATCGGGCCAAATCAAGGCTAAATCAATTTGAATTCGGAATGTTGCTCTAAAAGTTCGGATTGGATCAAACTTAGATCAAACCTGAGCCAAGTCCAATTGGAAGTGATGCTCCAAGATCGGGTCGAGCCAAACTTAGATCAAATTCCAAAACAAGTCCAATCCAAAGCATTGCAACAAGACCAGGTTAGATCAAATTAGATCCACATGAATCAAGTCTAATTCGCAGCATTGCTCTAAGAAAAGGTTGGATTAATATATAGATCAAACCCACCGAATCAAGTCAAATCGAGAGCGCTGCTCGAGGATCGAGTTGGATCAAACTTATATCAAACCCGAATCAAGTCCAATCTGGATTCTATTGTTAGATCGAATTCAATCAAACTTCGATCAAACCCCAATCAAGTTCAATTTAAAGCATTGCTCTAAGATAAGGGTGGATTAAACTCAAATCAAACCCGGAACAAATCGAATAAGTGTAACATTGCTCTAAGATCGGATTCGACTAAACTTTGATCAAATCGGAATTAAGTTCAATATCGAGCCTTGATCTTAGATTGTGAGCTTGATCAAAGCAAGATCAAAACCCAAATCAAGTCCAATGTAGAGCATTCCTCAAAGATCGTATTGGATCAAACTTATATCAATCTCGAATTAAGTGAATATGCTGCTGCATTCCTCCAAGATTGATTTGGTTCAGACTCAAATCAAAATATGAATCAAATGCAATTTAATGCATTGTTCCAAGATAAGGTCGGATCAAACTTAGGTCAAACCCAAATAAAGTTCGATATGGAGCATTTTCTCTAAGGTCGGGTTGGATTGCTCTAGGATGAATCAAGTTCAATATGGAGAGTGTGATGCTGCATGATCAGGTTAGATCAAACATTAATCAAGTCCAATTTTGAGTGTTGCTCAAAGATTAGGTAGGCCCGATGAAATAAAGATAATACCCAAATCAAGTTTAATCGAGAGCATTGCACTAAGATTGGGTTCGATCAAACCTAGATTAAAACCGAATCAGATCAAATCTAAAGCGTTGCCCTAAAATCGGGTTTGATAAAACAACAAACCTAAATCAAGTCTATTTTAGAGTGTTGCTTCAAGATCGGGTTAGTTTAAACCAAGATGGAGCCCAAATTAAGTATAATATGAAGCATTGCTTCGAGATCAAGTTAGATCAAACTATGATCGAACCTGAATCAAGTTAAATTAGGAGCATTGTTCCAAGATCAAGTTAGATCAAACCCGAATCGAGTTCAATTTAGAGTGTCACTCCATGATTAGTTTAGATCAAATAAGATCAAACCCGAATCAATTTCGATCTAAAACATTATAATATGATCAGCCTAGATCAAACTTTGATCTCTTTTCAATCAACCCCAATCATGAATGTTGCTTCAGGATTGGGTTAATGAAACTTAAATCAAACCCGAATCAAGTTCGATCTAGAGCATTGCTTTAAATCAAACTAAATCAAGATCAATCGAAGCATTACTCCATGATTGGACTAGATCTAACCTACATCAAGCTAAATGAAGTTCAATCTGGAGCGTTGCTACAAGATCGGGCCAAATCAAGGCTAAATCAATTTGAATTCGGAATGTTGCTCTAAAAGTTCGGATTGGATCAAACTTAGATCAAACCTGAGCAAGTCCAATTGGAAGTGATGCTCCAAGATCGGGTCGAGCCAAACTTAGATCAAATTCCAAAACAAGTCCAATCCAAAGCATTGCAACAAGACCAGGTTAGATCAAATTAGATCCACATGAATCAAGTCTAATTCGCAGCATTGCTCTAAGAAAAGGTTGGATTAATATATAGATCAAACCCGCCAAATCAAGTCAAATCGAGAGCGCTGCTCGAGGATCGAGTTGGAT
>UESW01005075.1:419028-534361 GCA_900491605.1 Calamus simplicifolius | reverse complement strand
AATGTTCCTTGGGCAAGAATAGTGTCATGAACAGTATATGAATTTCATTACCTTCCATTAGGAAGAAAGTCGCCAAAAGCAAAAACCAAACCAAAAACCAGAACAGCTGCTCCAACTCCCAACTATCATGCATCCAAAGCCCAATCAGAAGATGTAGCTGGCCTGTAGCCTATATACTGATGATTTGTTGGAAAAATAAAAACAATGAGAAGATGTCCTTTACCTTGGTACCAAGTCCAATTGTTCTCTGTTCTGATTCAACAGGTGCATCATAATCTATTGGTTGATTAAGTTTGTCCTCTTCAGCTTTTTTCTCCTCAAGTGGCGACCTAAATATATAATTAGAAAAGCTATGATGCATAATTCCAGGAGCGATGGATAAGTAGTTTTTTTATCAACTAAAAAAACTTGTATAATTCAGCCTTTAGAGGTCCATAAGAAAAATTTTAAAAAGAAGTACAGGAGCAAGATAGCACTATCAAACAAATTTCAAATCAAGTTTCATGCTTTGTTTTAGAAGAATTAAGTGCCATGGCTAGTACAGGCAATGAAACCTGTGCATTATCATAGAATAAAGAGCATCCTGTCAAATTTCTCTCACACAGGATGGTTCAGGAAGCAAAAAAAAAAAAGTCTATACTAGGGCACTCAAAAAATCATGAGCAGGTGGCAGAAAACACAGTCACTAATTAGTTGCAACTCCATGAACTAAGAATTGTTTCCCCTCCACTCTTCCTATTACTCAAGTTAACAGTAGCAATTGCCAACATGACATTGATTACGTGACATAAAAGCATCAGTTTGCAGGAGCATAGATTGTTATTTGGATCCTACTTCTGGTTCTTGTTTGAGGTCAATATACACCACTAATTTAATACAACTTTTCCTTGGTCACCCTACTTCTAAAATTCTTCACAAGTATCTGGACCATGGATTGAAGGTATTGTATCACACTAGTCCATATGAGCCATGCCACAATATATTTTACTAGCAAGGTACCTGTACAAGTACAGACTTTGAAATCACTCTTCTAACACATGGCACTACACTTTTGCTGCATTGGCACTGACAAATGTATTTTATGTCAATATGGCACTGCATGATACTGGTCCATACCTCCTTATCTACAACAGCTCTAAGATTTTAAACCTTGTACCATACCCCTTTAACTAATGGCATCTCTAGTCATTGATCCACATGTTCAAAACATTCTCAAGAGCTGTTTAGATGCCCATACAATTCCGACGATTGTACACCAAATATTCACTAAATAACCATCATCAGTGTAGTTTTCAGTGTGAAGGAAGTAATTCTGGCAGTCAGGGAAACTTAGGATCATTTTATCCTGAAAATATATGAATATGCTGGAAATCAACTTCCATATGGAATCTAGCATTGCTGCGTCTGGGGATTGTGGAATGGGAAGATATCCCTAGCAGCCATATAATTTTAAAAAAAAGAAAAAACTTTAACCAAAATTTCTCCTTTATATGGGGTAACATATCCAGGCATCCAAAAAGCCCCTCAACATTTTTCCCCAGATATATCCAGGTTCCATTTATCAACTGATGTACTATTTCTTTTAACAACATCCTCCTAGATTCCACATGAAAGTTTAACATCCTCATCTATCCTGCAGTTATGCTCATTAAAGCTCCTTATTGCTTCTTATTGGCATATATCATCAAATTGGTCTTATAATTTGAGTCTATGGTATTCAAGATTGCACAACAGAGAGTCATGCCTGAATTTCAGTCAATAAAAAATTTAATCAGCATTGAACATACTTCAATACTCTTGTAGGCAATCCTAGGAAGCAAAAAGGTTTGTCGCAATTTTCAGTTCTAGTTATGTCTTGGTACCTTTGTCCCAACTAAGTCTGCTGTGTCTCCACCCTATATTTGTTCTATCTTTAATACTTAAACATTTATGCTCTAGTACTCCTTTGAACCCAAATTCTAACCTCACCATGTAAATATCAACAGAATGGTCCCATCTACGGTATCATTAGTACTCCTTTGAACCCAAATTCTGTAGAGGCTTAAAGTTGTTGGATGCATTCTGCCATTGTTAATTATCTTCGTTCTCTTGCAACAACTCCTTGCTTGCTCCATATATTAAGGTATTTGTCACGTTCACACCATGAAATGGACAAAACAGCAGAGTATACTAGCCGAAGAATAGTATGAGCTGTTTGAACATAAACAAGCCCTCCCCAGTAGGACTTTGCTCAATGAATCAGTGATGGTCCAGTTCACAAGGTCCCTGTGTTAATGCGAATATGGCTTGTTCAAGATTATTACAGAAAGGTTCTGGAGAGCTCTTCCTAAATTGTATTATCGGCCATCTCCAGATAACAACTTTAGTCAATTTAGATATATTTGCTCTTCATTCTTCATCTGTAAACAGTATTTATTGCGTACACAGGATGAATTAACTGTGTACTGATCTCTAATTTGCTGGCCCAAGTGAAAACTAGATTCTGATTAAATTTTCCTAAGTTGGTAGTTTGCGCTCAAACCACTGCACTCATAACTCTGGTCTACTTGCATTTGTCCTTATTTCCTCTATACCACATAATCCTCAGTTGTTTGACCAGCTTGTCCACTCATTATTTGTCTACAGAACTTGTTTGCTCATTGATGACGCTCGATAACCCCTCCTGGACGTCGGGAACGGAGGCTCTTCTTCTTCACCGGGTTGCCTACAAAGAAGTCCCAAGACCGGAGAGGGTTCTTCGGTGGGACCCTCCGACGTCCAAGTTAGTGACAGAGGTCACAGTAGAGAAGGAGCTCGAGAGAGCTCTTGAGAAGGGAGAGGTCTCAGAAGGATCAAGTAGTTCCCTTGAGAGTTAGGGCATCGAGTGCGTAAAATGTGTCTTACCCGGTTTTTGACGTAATTTACCCTTTTATAGGGGGTGATGCTGGCACGATCACGTGGGTCTGCATCCCATCAGCCGGCGGGACGATTGGATTGTCGGATCTGGCGCTGTTGGGCGGCGCACGTTGGCGCTGCGGCGCGCATCGGCGCTGTCGAGCGGTGCGCGTCGGGCGCTGTCGGGCGGCGCGCATCAGAGAAACGGATTTTTGAATCGCTGGGCTGATCTGGCGGGAACTGGAGACGCCGGGGCCGAGCCGGGCCGGCCTAGGATGGCCCTGGCCGACTCGGCGGAACAGGAGACGCCGGGGCTGAGTCGGGCCGGCCTGGGATGGCCTTGGCCGACTCGGCAGGATAGAAGACGCCGGGGCCGAGTCGGGCCGGCCTGGGATAGCCTTAGCCGACTCGACGAGACAGGAGACGCCGGGGCCGAGTCGGGCCGGCCTGGGATGGCCTTAGCCGACTCGGCGGGACAGGAGTCGCTGGGGCCGAGTCGGGCCGGCCTGGGATGGCCCTGGCCGACTCGACGGGACAGGAGACGCCGGGGCCGAGTCGGGCCGGCCTGGGATGGCCCTGGCCGACTCGACGGGACAGGAGATGCCGGAGCTGAGTCGGGCCGGCATAGGATGGCCTTGGCCGACTCGGCGGGACTGGAGACGCCGGGGCCGAGTCGGGCCGGCCTAGGATGGCCTTGGCCGACTCGGCGGAACTGGAGACGCCGGGGCCGAGTCGGGTCGGCCTAGGATGGCCTTGGCCGACTCGGCGGAACTGGGGACGCCGGGGCCGCCTAGTTTGGAGACGTAGGGGGCCGACTGGGATGAACATGCCGGGGCCGCCTAGCTTGGTCATGCCGGGGCCGACTCGGATCAGGCGGGGCCGGCTAGGATGGAAGTGCCGGGGTCGACTCGCTTGAACATGCCGGGATCGCCTGTCTTGGAGATGCCGGCCTTTAAGGTGCCGGTCTTGGTGGCGTCGGCCTTTGATGCGCCGGCGCTGGAGATGACGCTAGAGGCCGACGCTGGAGGCCGGCGCTGGCGGCTGGCGCTGGAGTCTGTCGGCCTTTGGCCAGTGCTGGAGGCTGGCGCTGGAGTCTGTCGGCCTTTGGCCAGCGCTGGAGGCTGGTGCTGGGGGCCAACGATGGAGGCCGTCGCTGGAGGCCGACGCTGGCGGCTGACGCTGGCGGCCGTCGGCCTTTGGCCAGCGCTGAAGGCTGGCATTGGAGTCTGTCAGCCTTTGGCCAGCGCTGGAGGCTGGCACTGGGGGCCATCGCTGGAGGCCGACACTAGCGGCCGACGCTGGCGGCTGTCGGCCTTTGGCCAGCGCTGGAGTCTGTCAGCCTTTGGCCAGCGCTGGAGGCTGGCGCTGGAGTCTGTCGGCCTTTGGCCAGCGCTGGAGGCCGGCGTTGGGGGCCGTCGCTGGAGGCCGATGCTGGCGACTGACGCTGGCGGCTGTCGGCCTTTGGCTGGCGCTGGAAGCTGGCGCTGGAGTCTGTCGGCCTTTGGCCAGCGCTAGAGGCTGGCGCTGGGGGCCATCGCTGGATGCCGACGCTGGCGGCCGACGCTGGAGTCTATCGGTCTTTGGGGCCGTCCAAAAAATTTTATTTTTCATGGGGTCAACTGGCCCCATCAAATGCCCCCCACACTCCTCGAGCTTGCATGCCCCGCATCGGCTAAGCGAAAGGAGTGTAGAATCTTTACCTTGGCACCTTGCGTTGCCTTGGATGGACGTCTACATGCCTTCTTTGGCTAGCTGAGGGCGGCCAGTAATCCTTTCCCAACACGGGGTCCGGGAGTGAACCCCGGAGGATGACCTGAGAGCTGGGCGTCGTCAGGTTCCTTTTGCACCGCCTCGTGGGTGTGGAACCGCTGCGAGGGGCGACTCAGCCGGGGATGGAGCCTTTAGGGTCTTAACCGACTCGGGGGCACCGTCGTGCCGGGGCCGAGTAGTATCCCGTGGGCCACGATGCCAGTGAGCTCCTTTTGAACCAGCCTGGGGGTTTGTATGCCGCCCAGGTGGCGACTCAACCGGGTATGGAGCCTTTAGGGACTTAACAAACTCAGGGGCACCGTCGTGCCGGGGCCGAGTGGTGTCCCGTGGGCCGTGATGCCAGTGAGCTCCTCTTGAACTAGCCTGGGGGTTTGTGTTCCGCCCAAGTGGTGACTCAGTCGGGTACGGAGCCTTTAGGGACTTAACCAACTCGGGGCACCGCTGTGCCGGGCCGAGTGGTGTCCCGTAGGCCGCGATGCCAGTGAGCTCCTTTTGAACTAGCCTGAGGGTTTGTGTTCCGCCCAAGTGGCGACTCAGCCGGGTATGGAGCCTTTAGGGACTTAACCAACTCGGAGGCACCACCGTGCCGGGGCCGAGTGGTGTCCCGTGGGCCGCAATGCCAGTGAGCTCCTTTTGAACCAGCCTGGGGGTTTGTGTGCCGTCCAGGTGGTGACTCAGCCGGGTACGGAGCCTTTAGGGACTTAACCAACTCCGGGGCACCGTCGTGCCGGGGCCAAGTGGTGTCCCGTGGGCCGCGATGCCAGTGAGCTCCTCTTGAACCAGCTTGGGGGTTTGTGTTCCACCCAAGTGGTGACTCAGCCGGGTACAGAGCCTTTAGGGACTTAACCAACTCGGGGGCACCGCCGTGCCGGGGCCGAGTGGTGTCCCATGGGCCGCGATGCCAGTGAGCTCCTTTTGAACCAGCCTGGGGGTTTGTGTTCCGCCCAAGTGGCGACTCAGCCGGGTACAGAGCCTTTAGGGACTTAACCAACTTGGGGGCACCGCCATGCCGGGGCCGAGTGGTGTCCCATGGGCCGCGATGCCAGTGAGCTCCTTTTGAACCAGCCTGGGGGTTTGTGTGCCACCCAGGTGGCGACTCAATCGGGTACGGAGCCTTTAGGGACTTAACCAACTCGGGGGCACCGCCGTGCTGGGGCCGAGTGGTGTTCCATGGGCCGCGATGCCAGTGAGCTCCTTTTGAACCAGCCTGGGGGTTTGTGTGCCGCCCAGGTGGTGACTCAGCTGGGTACAGAGCCTTTAGGGACTTAACCAACTCGGGGGCACCGCCGTGCCGGGGCCGAGTGGTGTCCCATGGGCCGCGATGCCAGTAAGCTCCTTTTGAGAGACTTGGCGCAAGGGAGGACAAACTGTGTCGCCAGAAAGGACCTTTTTCTTTATTACTTATGCCTTTGAGAGTACATCATTGATAATATCGGCAGAGGTTGTTCGCATTCCAGGTACGTGGAATGGGCTTCCCGTCCAGCTCTTCTAGTTTGTATGCCCCCCGGTGGAATGCCTCGGCGACACGGTAGGGAGCTTCCCAGTTGGGGGATAGCTTGCCCCCCTCGGTAGGCTTTGATACCTCGGCCTTTCGTAGCACCAAGTCTCCGCGGCGAAAAACCTTGGGACGAACCCGGGCGTTGTAGTACTTGGCCGCTTGCTGGCGAAAGGTCGCCATGCGCAGTCTCGCTCTGTCATGCGCCTCGTCGATGAAGTCTAGGTTGGCCCGAATCAGCGCGGAGTTGCCTTCCTCACTGAAGGACTCCACACATGGACTGGGCAATCCGATCTCGATGGGGATGACGGCCTCGGATCCGAAGGAGAGGCTGAAAGGAGTTTCGCCCGTCGGAGCTCTGGGCATTGTGTGGTAAGCCCATATCACACTGGGGAGCTCTTCTATCCAGCGCCCTTTGGAGCCGTCTAGGCAAGTCCTGAGCCCTCTGAGGATGGTGCGGTTCATGACCTCAGCCTCCCCGTTGGTCTGGGGGTGGCCGACAGAGGTGAATCGGTGGTGAATGCCTAGCTCCTCGCAGAAGGCTTTGAATGCCTCATTGTTGAATTGGCGGCCGTTGTCCGTGACGAGGGTGTGAGGCAAGCCAAAGCGGCATATGATCGACTTCCAGAAGAAAGCCTTAACTTTGCTCTCCGTGATTTTGGCCAACGCCTCGACCTCGACCCACTTGGTGAAATAGTCGATGGCGACTAACAAGAATCTCCGCTGTCCTGAAGCTAGGCGGAACGGTCCAAGGATGTCCATTTCCCACTGGGCGAAGGGCCACGGAGCCGAGAGTGGGCTCAGCGGGGCAGGTGGCTGACGTTGGATGTGCGTGTGGCGCTGGCAGCCGTCATACCTTTGAACTAGCTTGGCTGCGTCCTCCTTCATAGTGAGCCAGAAGTACCCCTGACGGAGAGCCTTCTGGGCTAAGGATCTGCCCCCCAGATGATTCCCGCAAATGCCCTCGTGGATTTCTCTGAGGATGTAGTCGGCATCGGCGGGGCCTACGCACTTAAGCAATGGGTAGGAGAATGACCTTCTGTATAGGCGCCCGTCGAGAAGGATGAACTTGGAGGCCCTCCACTTGAGCAATCTGGCTTCGTTGCGGTCGTTAGGGAGGGTGTCGTCGGCGAGATAGCGGACATAGGCGTCCATCCACGTAGGTTCCGGGTGAGCGGGAGGACTTCCTCCCCACCCTCTGTATTGGGCCTTTCTAGATAGTAGGCATCCCTTGTCAAGCCGTCGATGGAGGTAGCCAGTCGAGAGAGGACGTCGGTCTTTGCATTTTCGCTTCGGGGGATGTAACTGATGCTGAAGTAAGGCAGCGAGGAGGTCAAGAGTTGGACCTTTTTCAGATACTGCGCCATAACGGGGTCGCGCGCCTCATACTCTCCGTTGATTTTCCCGGAGATGAGTTGCGAGTCCGTGTAGGCTCTGAGGTGCTTTGCTCCAACCTTCTGGGCTAATCTTAACCCGGCCAGCAGGGCTTTGTACTCCGCTTGGTTGTTGGTGGCTTCAAAAAGAAATCTCAGGGCGCACTAGGTTCTTTCTCCTTCCGGCCCGCAAGAATGAGGCCGGCGCCACTCCCTTGAGAATTCGATGCATCGTCCACGTGGAGGATCCAAGTCTCTCCATTACCTCTCGGCTCGGGCCTAGGCTGCTCTCCAGGGACCTCCTTGAGATCTTCTTCCGCCCAAGTGCACTCGACCAGGAAGTTGGCCAGGACTTGGGACTTCAAGGCCGGTCGTGCTTGGAAAGAGATGTCGAATTCCCCCAGCTTGATGGCCCATTTGGCGAGTCAACCCGAAGTATCCGGACGGGCCAGGATGGCTCGGAGAGGTTGGTCTGTGAGCACTACGATAGGATGGGCTTGGAAATACGGACGAAGACGCCGAGCAGAAACTATCAAGGCAAAAATGACTTTCTCCGTTTTGGAATACCTGACCTCGGCGTCGTGCAGGACCTTGCTCACGTAGTAGACTGGCCTTTGGGTTCCGTCAGCGTCAAGGCACACCAGGACTGAGCTGACGGCTTCTGAGGAGGCGGCTAAGTAAAGGAAAAGACTCTCCCCGTCTCTCAGCTTGGAGAGGAGCGGTGGGGAGGACAGGAACGCCTTTAAGCCATCGAAAGCTTCCTGGCAGTCATCCATCCACGCAAAACCATTCACCTTCCGCAGGGCCTTGAAGAAAGGCAAGCACCTCTCGGCCGATCTGGAGAGGAAACGACTTAGAGCCGCTATCCTTCCCGTTAGCCGTTGCACTTCCTTCTTGTTGGACAGCGTCCTCATGTCAAGTATGGCACTGATCTTCTCCGGATTCGCCTTGATTCCGTGCTGGGTCACCATAAAGCCCAGGAATTTACCTGCCGTGACCCCAAAAGCACACTTCTTAGGGTTCAGCTTGACTTGAAAGCGACGGAGGTTGTTAAAAGTTTCTTCCAGGTCGAAGATGTGGTCGGCGGCATGGGTGCTCTTCGTCAGCATGTCGTCCACATAGACTTCCATGTTCCGGCCGAGCTGGTCCTGAAACACCTTGTTCATCAGCCGTTGATAGGTTGCTCCCGCATTCTTAAGGCCGAAAGGCATCACCTTGTAACAGTAAATGCCTTTCTCTGTCACGAAGGAGGTGTGCTCCTCGTCGCTGGGGTCCATCCTTATCTGGTTGTATCGGAGAAGGCATCCATGAAGCTGAGAAGCTCATGACCAGAGGTGGAATCAACCAGCTGGTCAATTCTTGACAAGGGAAAGCTGTCTTTTGGGCATGCCTTGTTGAGGTTGGTGAAGTCTATACAGATCCTCTAGCTCCCATTTGCCTTGCGCACCATGACTATGTTGGCCAGCCAGCTTGGGTAGTGCGCTTCCCGGATGTGGCCGGCGCTATCAGCTTGCTGACTTCTTCATCAATTGCCCTTTGTCGGTCGGAGGCAAAGCTCCTCTTCTTTTGACGGATTGGACAGTGGCGCGGGTCGATGTTAAGCTTGTGGGTGATGACTTCCGGAGGGATGCCGGGCATGTCAGACGCTGACCAGGCGAATACATCCGAGTTAGCCCGCAGGAAAGCTAAAAGGCGCTCCCGGTCTTCCAGGGGAAGGAGTCCGCCCACACGGACGGTCCTTGTTGGGTCATCGTTGAGAGGGAAAGTCAGGAGGTGCTCGGCGGGCTCCCCTCCTTTGGCGGAATCTCTAGGGTCAGACGCCTCCAGGGCTGGGTCGGCCTCCAAAGGGCTTGATGCCGCATGATAGCAAGGTAAGACCGGGCTTCTCTCTCCGCGCATCTCTCCAACTCCCTCACTGGTGGGGAACTGCACCAGTAGACATCGGGTGGAGATAACCGCGTCCAAAAGATTCAGGCTGGGACGCCCAAGAATGGCGTTGTATGTCAAAGGGACCCTTACGACTAGGAATTTCATGATCACGGTGCTTTGGCATGGCGGGGTTCGGCCATCACAGGCAAGGATATTTCGCCCTCGACCCTCACAGAATCTTCGGTGAATCTGACTAGCGGGGTCGCTACGGGCTGGAGGGAGTCAATAGATAAACCCATCCGAACAAAGGCGTCGTAAGTAAGGATGTCAGCTGAGCTGCCACTATCAACTAAAATCCTTTTTACAGGGTGTTTGGCGATCGTCATAGCGACGACTACGCCTTCATTGTTTACATTCTCCATTACAGCCGTCTCCCCCTGGGGCATTACATTATTTGGAGCATCCTCCCCCCTCGGCCTCTTGGACGCAGAGGCTGACCCCCAGGACACCATCCCGACGGTCCGCTCTGTGGGGGTGTTGTCGACGGAGGCTTGAACTGGTGGGGGCCCCATGATGGCGGCAGCGGCTGTGGCATCTTCTGGACGTACTTGCCGAGGTAGCTCTGTTGGATGAGCTCCTCGATGGCCCGTTTCAAACTGTAGCAGCTATCGGTGTCGTGGCCATAGTCCCGGTGGAATCGATAGTAGCGGCTTCTGTCGCGGGATACACCCTTCTTCATGGGGGAGGACGTTGAAGGTAGGGCTCACCCTCGATCTCCATCAGGATGTGGAATCGAGGGGCAAGGAGAGGAGTGAGCTTACCCTCGTCGGGGACAGGGCTTCGGCGCCTGTTGTCGGACTGGCGAGGTGGGTCGGATCGGCGATGTCGAGGAGGTCCGCTCGGCTCAGGGCGAGCGGATTTGTGGCTGGAGTCCTTCGAAGAGTCCTGGTGAGTGAGGTCGGCTTCATCTGCCCGGATGTACTTCTCGGCCCGGAGGAGGAGGTCGGAGTAAGAGCTCGGGGGCTTCTTGTCCAAGGAGAAGGTGAAGCGGGACGGAAGGAGTCCCCGCTTCAGCGCCAGGGTGGCCACCGCATCATTGAGATGGTAGACCTCAAGGGCGGCAGTTTTGAATCGGGACACAAAGTCCCGCAGGGACTCTCCTTCCTTCTGGCGGACGGAGAAGAGGCTGTCCGCCACCCTCGGAATCCGGTGGCAGGCGTCAAAGTGGGCCAGGAATGCCCTCTCCAGCTCCCGGAAGGAGTCTATGCTGTGGGGGACAGGCGTGAATGCCACGCACGGGCGGCCTTCCGAAGGTTGCAGGGAAGGCCTTGCAGAGAAGGGTGTCTGAGGTGCCCTGGACTTGCATCATGGCCTTGTAGCTCTCGAGGTGGTCGAGAGGGTCGGTCGTACCGTCGTACGGGTCCACCTGGGGGAAGCAGAACCTGGAGGGAACCGGTTCCTCCAGTATGCGGCGGGTGTAAGGAGGACGAGTGTCAAACTCTTCCTCCGGCTGGTGGTTTATCTTCTTGGCGAGCTCGTCGAGGCGCCAGTTGTACTCCTCCAGGCGTTCCTCTGCCTGGCGGTTGATTGTCGGAGCCCTTCGGGATGGCTCGGAGGAAGAAGAAGAAGAGGAAGCAGAAGATGGAGACGGAAGTCGGGACTTCCGCCTGGGTTCCTCGTGATGATGTGGCTTGGGAGGAAGCTCGCTGGGGCCATGGCCAGAAGACCATGGCCGCTTGGAGGGCTCACGGTGAGGCTTCCTAGGGGAAGCTTGACGTCGGCCGGTCCCCGGCGGGGGGAGCCTCCCCTCGCCAACTGCTGGCTGGCGGGGGGAGCGGTCTGGTGCTGGGTAGCCACGGACTGCTGCTGCTGGAGTCCGTGGACCATAGCAGTGAGATTCTGAACTTGCTGGGAGAGGGTTGCCAGCTGCTCTGCCGTTTGGAGGGTGGCGTCCGGCGGCGGGCCGGCAACCGAAGGGCTGGTAGCAGGGGGATTGGCCTCCTACTGTCTAGTTGGTGGGGGAGCCCCACCGGGCAGCTGACGGAGGCGTCCTGGGCTCGTGTCACCACCATGGCTTCTAGGAGAAGAGAGGGGATGGAAGACGTAGCTCAGGGAAGACGTTTGCTACTTTTTCTTATGCACACCCCCCTACCTGGTGCGCCAATCTGATGACGCTCGATCATCCCTCCTGGACGTCGGGAACGGAGGCTCTTCTTCTTCACCGGGTTGCCTGCAAAGAAGTCCCAAGACCGGAGAGGGTTCTCCGGTGGGACCCTCCGACGGCCAAGTTAGTGACAGAGGTCACAGTAGAGAAGGAGCTCGAGAGAGCTCTTGAGGAGGGAGAGGTCTCAGAAGGATCAAGTAGTTCCCTTGAGAGTTGGGGCATCGAGTGCGTAAAATGTGCCTTACCTGGTTTTCGACGTAATTTATCCTTTTATAGGGGCTGACGCTGGCACGATCACGTGGGTCTGCATCCCATCAGCCGGCGGGATCGTTGGATTATCGGATCTGACGCTGTCGGGTGGCGCACGTTGGCGCTGCGGCGCGCATCGGCGCTGTCGGGCGGCGCGCGTCGGGTGCTGTCGGGCGGCACGTGTCAGAGAAACGTATTCTTGAACTGCTGGGACTGATCTGGTGGGAACTGGAGATGCCGGGGCCGAGTCGGGCCGGCCTAGGATGGCCCTGGCTGACTCGGCGGAACAGGAGACGCCAGGGCCGAGTCGGGTTGGCCTGGGATGGCCTTGGCCGACTCGGCGGGACAGGAGACGCCGGGGCCGAGTCGGGCCGGCCTGGGACGGCCTTAGCCGACTCGGTGAGACAGGAGATGTCGGGGCTGAGTCTGGCCGGCATGGGACGGCTTTAACCGACTCAGCGGGACAGGAGTCGCTAGGGCCGAGTCGGGCCGGCCTGGGATGGTCCTGGTCGACTCGGTGGGACAGGAGACGCCGGGGCCGAGTCAGGCCGGCCTAGGATGGCCTTGGCCGACTCGGCGGGACTGGAGACGCCGGGGCCGAGTCGGGTCGGCCTAGGATGGCCTTGGCCGACTTGACGGGACTGGAGACGCCGGGGCCGAGTCGGGCCGGCTTAGGATGGCCTTGGCCGACTCGGCGGGACTGGAGACGCCGGGGCCGAGTCAGGCCGGCCTAGGATGGCCTTGGCCGACTCGGCGGGACTGGAGACGCCAGGGCCGAGTCGAGCCGGCCTAAGATGGCCTTGGCCAACTCGGTGGAACTGGAGACGCTGGGGCCGAGTCGGGCTGGCCTAGGATGGCCTTGGCCGATTCGGCGGAACTGGAGACGCCGGGGCCGAGTCGGGCCGGCCTAGGATGGCCTTGGCCGACTCGGCGGAACTGGGGACGCTGGGGCCGCCTAGTTTGGAGACGTAGGGGGCCGACTGGGATGGACATGCCGGGGCCACCTAGCTTGGTCATGCCGGGACCGACTCGGATCAGGCGGGGCCGGCTAGGATGGAAGTGTCGGGGTCGACTCGCTTGGACATGCCTGGGCCGACTCGCTTGGACATGCGGGGTCGCCTGTCTTGGAGATGCCGGCCTTTGAGGTGCCGATCTTGGTGGTGTCGGCCTTTGATGCGCCGGCCTTGGAGGCCGGCGCTGGAGACGACGCTGGAGGCCGGCGCTGGCGGCTGGCGCTGGAGTCTGTCGGCCTTTGGCCAGCGCTGGAGGCTGGTGCTGGGGGCCGACGATGGAGGCCGTCACTGGAAGCCGACGCTGGCGGCTGACGCTGGCGGCCGTCGGCCTTTGGCCAGCGCTGGAGGCTGGCGCTAGAGTTTGTCGGCCTTTGGCCAGCGCTGGAGGCTGGCGCTGGGGGCCGTCGCTGGAGGCCGATGCTGGCGGCCGATGCTGGCGGCTAACGCTGGCGGCTGTCGGCCTTTGGCCAGTGCTGGAGGCTGGCGCTGGAGTCTGTCGGCCTTTGGCCAGCGCTGGAGGTTGGCGCTGGGGGCCGTTGCTGGAGGCCGACGCTTGCGGCTGATGCTGGCGGCTGTCGGCCTTTGGCCAGTGCTGGAGGATGGCGCTGGAGTCTGTCGGCCTTTGGCCAGCGCTGGAGGCCGGCGCTGGGGGCCGGCGCTGGAGGCCGACGCTGGCGGCTGTCGGCCTTTGGCCAGCGCTGGAAGCTGGCGCTGGAGTCTATCGGCCTTTGGCCAGCACTGGAGGCTGGCGCTGGGGGCCGTCGCTGGAGGCCGACGCTGGCGGCTGACGCTGGAGTCTATCGGTCTTTGGGGCCGTCCAAAAATTTTTATTTTTCATAGGGTCAACTGGCCCCATCACTCATCTATTCGTATTCAATCAGCAGCTTTTGTGTACATGCAGTCTGACCATGCATCAACCCATATAAGTGTGTATGAAGGCAAGATTATGGAATGTAGGCTTATAGTTGATGCAGAAAGTAATAGTACAAAACCCTTGAGTAAACAGTCATGTGATTTTGTATTATCTAGCAAAATGTTGCGGCAACCAGCTGCTAAGATAAGTAAAACAGCTAGGACAAGGATTTTTATCGGATATATAGGTACAAACATGGTTTCAAATCCTGATAAGGCGTCCTATGGGATGTTAAGATAGAGTACTGTCCCAAATATTAGATATGATTATCTTGCCATCATTACTTGTGCATCCATGGCTAGATAATAGGGCATCTACTTGTTGTAAACATTAATACAGAATGGAATTATATTTCCTTAGCAGTTAAAGATCAAGTAAAGCTGACTATAATCTTAAAAATAACAAAATAATATCTAAAATTACATCAATGACCGATATAGTATATATTCTGTCAGCATATCAAAGGCTAAAACCCAGAATGGGAGTTCATGTTAAACCCTGATCAGTTTTATTCCAGGCTTGTAGGGCCAGACTTAGAGCTTTGGTTGGTAGAAAGCTGCAAGCTCACATGAGAGGTTATCTTGTACAAGGTTCCAGTGGATCCATCCAGCCTTTTATAAGAGTACTCACATGCCACCATTGGACCATTACATCGCCCTTAATTCAAGATGCCAAAGATGAGTGACATATGATAAGGTCTTCCTTAGAGATTCAAATCATGCTAGATTTTTTTTAAAAAAAAAAACTTTATGGCATCATGGTATAAAAACTTCAATAATCTTATGAAATCCCATCCTTTTAACCTACCTCACTTTAAATTAACATATAATTAGATAGAATTAAGTTTAAAAAAAATTAACAAAACTAACTCTTTCTTTATTTTTATTTTTATTTTCTTCAATTTGATTCTAGAAAACTTATGGCTTTTAGCACTTCTATTTTATTTTCTTCTTGTTTTAAAGGCTAAGAAGCATGATTCTCATTTTTGTTTTCTATTTTCATCATTTTGTTGGATGGTAAATCCTAGAGAGATTGCAAAATTTTGAATTCCTAGAGAGATTGCAAAATTTTGAATTCTTTTCCTTTCTTTCATCATCAATATTTTCAATTGAAAAAATTAGATAG
Organism: Calamus simplicifolius; assembly: GCA_900491605.1. Lineage (NCBI taxonomy): Eukaryota > Viridiplantae > Streptophyta > Magnoliopsida > Arecales > Arecaceae > Calamus > Calamus simplicifolius. The sequence continues at coordinate 519,516 of UESW01005075.1, read as the reverse complement.
CTAAGAAATTGAAGTTAGAAATATACCTATAAAAGTAAATGTGTCTTTTTGAAAACCAAAAATAATATCCAACCAGACATATTAGCCTTATCATACATTTGCTTCTCGTATCATCTTTGACTAAAAAAATTCAATAGGATGATATTAGGGAGGTATGAACACTGAAAGTAGATTAGTTGTCCTATTCCCTGCAAGCCAAATAGATATAATTGTTACGTTGTATGTTATAATACGGCGGCATCAAAGAAAAGATATGCCAATATATATGGGATTCTGTTAGATGATTGCAAGATTAGGACGCATTTGTCATTGCTTAAATACACTTCTGCAACTCTTAAAGCAACAACATAGTTCATGAAAAAGATGCGTATTTGGTAATATTGTTTTCAAAAATAGATATTTTATAAGAAAAAAATTAAAAAAAGAACTTAAATAGAATCTAAAAATTTGATGACTGATTCCTTCTCCTCTTATTATAAAGTGGAAGCAATATCAGTATCATCTTTAGAATAAATGATATAGATGTTATATTGTTTGTGACATGCCTGTGCAATTGGGCCACTTAAATCTAGCAGACAATTTGTATCTTTTCATTAGATTTTTTTTTTTAAATGCTTCGTTCTTTTATGAATAATGCATGATAGATAGGTGATGAGCTCTCATTTTTCTTTAAAAAAAATTTAAAGTAATAAAAATCATTACTTTTAGACTAATATAGGTTGGGGAATATCAAATAGATGGTCTCGTTGGGACCCAAAGAAGAGCATATATAGTATGTGCCCTGTGATCTTGTTAGTTGTATCTTTTTCATGCAGTACGTGGTCGCAGCTGATTGCTATTGAATCGAAAACCACATACTCGTTGGTGGTGTGGAACACAGCTGGCCTTGATGACACTTGTGGACTCATGCTTTGGTTCTTGCACCTAGGGACCACGTAGGCCAAATTTGGATCACCACCATCAAATGCGGTCCAAGTGCCATCCTCTCCAAGTTCCAAACTTCAATCAGAAGTACTTGTTTCTTGCGTCCATCTTAATTATCCTTCTCTCTCAAAAACAATCAGAAGTACTGCCATCCTCTCCAAGTTCCAAACTTCAATCAGAAGTACTTGTTTCTCCAAACTTCTGTAGCTTTCGATGGAGTAAGTAGGCAATGCCTTTTTTGCATTTGTTTTGGTTGGTGGTCTAACCGAAGAGGAAGCTTCCCTTGGGAGCTGAAAAGCAAAGCTAGCTGAGAACGGCACTATCAAGGGAAAAGTTTCTCCCAAGCTGAGAGTTATCAGTCTTCAAGGCTGTCAAGTGCCATTTGAGGGGCCTAGCTAGCAACCTTTTTTTCCCCTTTCTTTCTAGTTTCTATTTAATATCCTTTTCCCTTCTCTTCATCAATTAGGTACCTTGGGACTTAACAATAGAAAAGTAAGAGAGGCTATCAACCACACGACAATGGATTAATCCTCCTATCTAACCTAATTTGAAAAGTGAAAAGATCTCTCAAAAAAGGGATATCTTAAATGGATAGCATCTCGTGGGAGCCAAATGGGCTGCCACCCATGGCAGGCTTTTTGCCAATGGCATGGGACCCGTGATTAACACCTTTCTACTCTCATCCATGCATGTGGAAAGGTGCAACAACCACTGAGAGTTAAAGGTTGCAAGTTGAATGAATGCCTGTAGTCAGCACATGCTCTCTAAAGCTTCGACTCACAAGGAAGGTCATTAATTTTGGAGTATTTATCTACTTTTTTTTTCAAGAATTGAGAATAACATTTTGCTTCATAATGAAATTATCTTTAGCCTCTTTTATTTAATAATTGGCTTAATAAAAGGCATTCTATAAATGCCCCCATTCTATAAACGCTAGCTTCCCAAATTTTACCTATGAGAAAGCTTTTTTCCTTTTTAAAAATTCATGTGTTTGGCATCACGTGTTTAGCACAATAGTAATTATAGAAATTTCTCAAAAAAAAAAAAAGAAGAATAAAGCTTCTTAAAGATTACAGGAAGAGCTTTCAAAATACACATAGCAAGCGTGAAAGATGCATAACATTGATCCCTCAAGAGAAAGACCACAATCATGATGAAACAAAATGATATTTAATAATAATTTACAAGAAAATGAGCACTCTCCCTAAGATATTGTGACTAAAATCTTACCCATTTTCCATTAGGCCGTTATGAAAGATAAAATTTCACTTGGTCAACTAAATATTGCATTAGTGCTCTGATACACAATATAAACACCTACCTAAGATTTAGAGCAATTATACATTTTTTTATGCTCATTCTTGAGCTCAATATTTTATTCATAACTTGCAAACAACAAGGATATTATCTTAAAAATCCTTTGAGGACTTGTGCCCAAAAATATTAAAAAAAACAAAAAACCTTCATGACAAAACGAACTTGATGATGTTGCGGAGACTTCCTAAACCTGCAATAAATCATTTCAAATAAAGGTACCATTGTTTCACAGAAACAAATTGTGACAGAAGTTGCTGACCATACTCAGCTATTGAAAGATCATGCCTATTCAACCTTGCCTAACATTCAAGACTTGCCAGCTCCCAAAGCAAGCTTCAGGACAAAACAACTTGATGGTGTTGCCAACTTTTTTGCCATTTCTTTTCTTTCTTTTCTTGTGTATTGGAGATTGCGGGATACGCCAGAGTCAGTGATGGAACCTCTCTGGAATAAGGAACCGAAGATGCCAAAGCTCCTTCGGAGCCTTTACCCGGCAAATAAAGAAAAAGGAGGGGGATTCGCCGAGTCATTTTTCAAACCGGTGCCAAAAGGCACCGGTTTTAAACGAAAGGTACGGAATGAAAACTTTTTATGAAAATGATGTTAAAGAGAAAAACGTCATTTCAAATGGCATTTTTCCCCTGCTTAGTCAGCACTAAGGCTCGGCCCCGTTAGCTGGGGTGCTGACAGGGGCCAAGATGAAATCGCCACATGGTGTGGCGATTTCAGAAATGAAATCGCCACACCATGTGGCGATTTCATTTCAAGTCGGAATCACCACATGTGTGGCGATTCCAACTCTAATTGGAATCGCCACATGGTGTGGCGATTTCATTGTTGAAATCGCCACACCATGTGGCGATTTCAACTCAGGCCCCCCGACCAGAGAGCCTCCGATCGGGGGTTGTTTTAAAGGGCTTCCAGCCCTTTTTCATCCGCTCGCTTGAAGCCTAAGTCCGACTTGCTTGAAGTTCCTTTGCTTGCCGGAGAGATTTGGGGGATTCTGTCAAGGTAGATACACATTCCATTCTTAAACTGATTTTTATATGCATGAGATGTGTGTATATACATTTCCTCATATAATTGATATTAATATATTTTTTTTGACAAAGAAGAAAGCAATATAGATGTTTTATTTTTGCTATCATCATGAGAGATTAAATTTTGATCACCTTTTTTTCAGATGGAAACTGTACGTATTTTACTATATTATGATGGATCAATTGAACATGGTGGCCAAGAAGGGATACATTATAATCAACCTCCTCGTAAATGTTTGAAATTGAGTACGGGAACATGCTTCGCTGAGTTGGTTGATCAGATACGTACAGTTCTAACAATTCCAGAACAGAGACATATCATCAGATTGATATGGAGATCTCCAACATTGCATCAAAAATATGTGCTTCTTCCAATTGAGGACGAAGACGATGTGGAGCACATGTTGACATTTCCCTCGAAGTTTTCAGAATATCGATGTATTGAAGTCTATGTGTTAAAGGATGATGTTCCTGAGCCATATAGTGTTGGTCATGTAGAGAATGTTCGAGACAGTTCTCCTATTGCCCAGCAGCAGGAACAAGTTAGGCCTATAATGGATTTCCCAATGATTGAGGGAATGATGCCAGCTGTACAAAGTGATGATGTGGTAAACAATCAGTGTAATATTGATAGTCGGGGAATGGAGTTAGACGAAAGTGCAGATGATGACTATTGGCCTGAATATGATGACTCAGAAAAAGAGTCATATGAAGATGAAGAGTCATATGGAGACATGGTAGTTCATGACACTGGCTTTAGTTCGATTCCTGCATACACTCATCCAGACCCTATTCCAACTCAGGTACATGATCATCAAGCCTTTGCATATGAACAAGTTCCAGAATTTTATAATGAGTTAAATTTGCAAGATGGTGGATGTGTCAGTACTCCAAGAGAGTTGCCCTTCAAATCTCAATTTTGGGATCCATCAATGACTGAGTTTGCTAAAGAATTATTGTTTAATACTAAAGATGAACTGAAGAGAGCATGTGAAATGTATCACATCAAGAAGCATCGCACATATAATGTTGTGGAGTCGAAGAAACTATTTTGGTCGGTGAGATGTGCCTCTTCAAGTACTGCCCAACGGTGTCCGTGGAGGTTGCGTGCTACCAAGTTGAAGAAGCATGGATTTTTTGAGATCACAAGGTATGAAGGGCCGCACTCTTGTTTATTCAGTAATTTAACTCGGGATAACAAACATATTACATCTCGAGTTATTAGCCATGCTGTTCGACACATAGTGGAGAAAGATCCAAGTGTGAATATTGAAGCTATTATAGCAACCATTGCAGAACAATTTCACTATACAGTGTCATATGCCAAAGCATGGCATGGAAAGCAGAGGGCATTGATTGATATATTTGGTGAATGGGAACCATCATATGCAAAGCTCCCTAGATACATGCTTGCACTACAGAATGCTAACCCTGGAACAGTTGTATGTTGGGATTTCTACAGTGAAGCTAGTTCTTCTGAACGGGTCTTGAATTATGTATTTTGGGCATTTCAACCATCTGTTGAGGGGTTTCGGTATTGTCGCCCGGTGATTTCTATTGATGGAACACATCTTTATGGAAAGTACCGAGGGAAGATGCTGATCGCAATAGGCACTGATGCTGGTAATAGGATATTTCCACTGGCCTATGCAATTGTGGATGAAGAGAGTACAGCTAGCTGGAGCTGGTTTTTGCTGAGGCTTAGGAGGCATGTTGTGAAAGATAGAAATGGGATTTGTCTTATATCTGACCGACATCCTGGTATACTAAGTGCCATAGCTGATAATGAAATTGGATGGGCTCCACCAAGAGCTTATCATCGATATTGTTTGAGACATGTTTACAGTAATTTCAACTCGAGATTCTCAAATGTTCAGTTGAAAAGAGCAGTATGGAAAGCTGGGAGCGAACATCAGCTTCGGAAGCTTAACTTTCTGATGGAAAGGATTAAAACAATCAATGCAGAGGCTTGGACTTGGCTATCGGAGTTAGAGCCGGAGAAGTGGACATTGGTACATGACGGGGGCTTTTGCTACGGCACATTGACAACCAATCTCTCGGAAGTTTTTAATTGCGTGTTGAGGGGAGCTAGAAATGTTCCAATAACTGCGTGTGTGCAGATGACATTTCATCGTCTTGTTAAATACTTCAACACGAAACGCGCAGAAGCCTTAAGGTATGTACAGGAGAACCCTAACAACCTTTCCACTCCTCATATTTCGATTAAGATTGCTGAAGGTCAGGCCAAAGCTAATGAGCACATAGTAACTAGATACAACATGCAAAGAGCTACTTATGAAGTAGTGACAAGGAGGTTCAGTGAAGCTCTCAGGGGTGGAGGAAATGTTCAGACTATTTCTCTTAGTGACCGTATTTGTTCATGTGGGAAGTGGACAATATACAAATATCCATGTACACATGTGTTAGCAGTGTGCCAGGAGATTGGCATGGACTCAGCGGCTTTTGTTGACGAAGTATATAGTATTCGCTCCTACATTGCTACCTGGGGTGGGGAGTTCAACCCGATACCACATGAAGACTACTGGTTGCAAACACCGATCATGTGCATACCTGATCGGGATTGTCTTAGGCCGAAGAAAAGAGGAAAGCCAAAGTCTACTCGGATCCATAACGAGATGGATGAGGTTCAGCCTAGAAGAACAAGTCGATGTTCTATTTGCAAGAAAACAGGTCATTCTAGGCGCCGATGTCCTAATGTAACCGGTGGACCTTCGGGATCTTAAATTTATGTACTCTTTAAGTTAACTGGCCATTGTGTGCCTACGATGTACTTGTCTTAGGAACAAGACTCTACTTGGGCCTATGACTTTCATAATTTATGGATGTATTTACTTGATGTCATGTTTGGCTATTGATGACGTGAGTTTCGATTAAGTTTCGGTTAAGTTTCGGTAGATCTTTGATTGAGTTCCGATCAAGCTTTAATTGAGTTTCAGCAAATGATATCTTGACTGAAACTTGACCGAAAGTCAAACGAAACTCAGCCGAGACTCGAAACTTGACTGAAACTCAACCGAAACTCAGTCGACACTCAGTCGAAACTCAACCGAAACTCAATCGAAAGTCAATCGAAACTCAACCATAATTGCCAATCATGAAAAAAGTTAATGCATTAGAAGAACACAATCTCATAGAAATAAGATATTATGGATACATTAAAAAAGAAGTTTTACATCATATGGTTTTAGTACAACAATCTAGAAAACCTAGGTTCCACATCCTCATCGAGGAGGTCGGCGAATACGTCCTGTTCGTCGCCTATAGGTCGCCAACGGTATAGGAACCTCATCAATCACCTGAGATACCGCCTCCTGCGTGGGGATCGCGCTAGCATTGAAAACATCATGCATAGCAGCATCCAAATGTGACCGGGAAGCATCAGCATCCTCACATATCTCGGCGATGTCCGCATCGGCAATGTCATTAATGCGATATGCATTGTGATATTGACTGGTAGATGTACCCTCCCCAGCATCTCTCCTCTGCGAATACTCGTGTGCTAATGGGGACCGCATGCAAGAGGGCAATGGAGTATAATGAAATGTCTCCATCATCGGATCAACGTCGGCTTGTGTGAACTCTGGCACCTCCGGATAGTGTGCTGAAGGGCTGTGCTCTGAACATGCTGATGCCGGACGACGGACAATGTACCATGCGCCATCGACGTTGCGCTTCTCAAAATCTGTAGTCGCTCATCGTCCACTGGGGCGGTTAATGCCCGCTCGAGCTCGATAGTCAACTGTTGAAACCTTTCATGCTGCATACAATATGACAACAAAATTTCATATCATAGCTTAAGAACTTCAAAGTTAAAGATACCCAAAACAAATTTAAAATCAGTACCAAAAACTCATATGAAGTGCCTTCCCCTTCATAACCACTTGCACTATACTCAGAGCGGCCTACACATATTCGAGTGATGCTCCTAAACCAGGCCATATAATCGGGTGTGCATGGGAATCCTGCTACTATAGGCTCTCCCACAATCACATGCTGGCGCCGTGCATTCCATGTTGCAACATAAGTTCCGTGCACGGCATCCCATGCAGCATATGACCTCCCCCGTCGATCAATCTGATGAAGATGTAGCGACGTATCGCATGGACATGGTATGCATTGGCGACATCCAAATTGACGAAGCACCCGATCCGGCAAATGCCATTCAACTACATCAAAACATATCAGCGGGATCCGCGCCGTCCAAATATCCGAACTAACCAAACAGCTTGGAGGTAAAATAGAGATAACTGCCGGCGAGTAAGGACACCATAAGAACTGCATATGAAAAATTTAATTAATCATTATGCAACATAATGAATCGATCTAATTGAATTCCATATAGAACATGACATACCTGTTGTTCAGTATCATTCAACAGATCCAACTGGTCCCTATACGCACGTAGTGTATGGGTTGGAATATTTTTCATGTTGTATCTTACGTGCCATCTATACCCCCACGGTGCACCTAAGTGCCAATCATCATCGGTATCCGACGGTCTAGCCTCCGGAATCTCGAGTCTCGTGGGATGGAAAATAGGAAATCATTCTCATGCCCAAATCTGCATGTTCGGATATTTCAAAATTTTAATTTATAAATAAAATTACATCGATCTCAGACATAAGTATAAAGTGTTTACCTGTAGCAGTGGGAGGTATCCTCCGATGTCAGACTGGGTAGGACTCGTTGCACGACATAGTGCTCTATATAAACCAGCCAGTGTAGCCGATCCCCAACTTAGAGCAGCAAAAGCCTCCAAGTCTTCAAGAAATGGCACGTACATCAACTTAACTAAATTACCAGAGGTATCCGGAAGAATCACTCCACCAATGATTCGAAGAAGTTGTCCCCTCACAAACTGCTACACAACCGCATCATCCACATCTTCGTCCAAGTGAAGGTCATGATAGAATTGATCAAAGAATGCTAAACGAAAATGACTTTTCGGAAATGCTTCGACGGGAGGTTCAACACCAAATAACCTCCAAAATATAGCCTGCCACTCCGGAATTGTATGGCGCGGATCTAACCCAGTAACAGCGGAACCATCAATCCGGAGGCCGCTCAGATAAAAGCAACATTTACAAGCAACATTTACAAGCAATCAATAAACATTAAAAGCACATGGTGTGTTTTTAATCCGGATTGATGGTTCCGCTGTTACTGGGTTAGATCCGCGCCATACAATTCCGGAGTGGCAGGCTATATTTCGGAGGTTATTTGGTGTTGAACCTCCCGTCGAAGCATTTCCGAAAGGTCGTTTTCGTTTAGCATTCTTTGATCAATTCTATCATGACCTTCACTTGGACGAAGATGTGGATGATGCGGTTGTGCAGCAGTTTGTGAGGGGACAACTTCTTCGAATCATTGGTGGAGTGATTCTTCCGGATACCTCTAGTAATTTAGTTAAGTTGATGTACGTGCCATTTCTTGAAGACTTGGAGGCTTTTGCTGCTCTAAGTTGGGGATCGGCTACACTGGCTGGTTTATATAGAACACTATGTCGTGCAACGAGTCCTACCCAGTCTGACATCGGAGGATACCTCCCACTACTACAGGTAAACACTTTATACTTATGTCTGAGATCAATGTAATTTTATTTATAAATTAAAATTTTAAAATATCCGAACATGCAGATTTGGGCATGGGAACGATTTCCTATTTTCCATCCCACGAGACTCGAGATTCCGGAGGCTAGACCGTCGGATGCCGATGATGATTGGCACTTAGGTGCACCGTGGGGGTATAGATGGCACGTAAGATACAACATGAAAAATATTCCAACCCATACACTACGTGCGTATAGGGACCAGTTGGATTTGTTGGATGATACTGAACAATGGGTATGTCATGTTCTATATGGAATTCAATTAGATCGATTCATTATGTTGCATATGATTAATTAAATTTTTCATATGCAGTTCTTATGGTGTCCTTACTCGCCGGCAGTTATCTCTATTTTACCTCCAAGCTGTTTGGTTAGTTCGGATATTTGGACGGCGCGAATCCCGCTGATATGTTTTGATGTAGTTGAATGGCATTTGCCGGATCGGGTGCTTCGTCAATTTGGATGTCGCCAATGCATACCATGTCCATGCGATACGTCGCTACATCTTGATCAGATTGATCGACGGGGGAGGTCATATGCTGCATGGGATGCCGTGCACGGGACTTATGTTGCAACATGGAATGCACGGCGCCAGCATGTGATTGTGGGAGAGCCTATAGTAGCAGGATTCCCATGCACACCCGATTATATGGCCTGGTTTAGGAGCATCACTCGAATATGTGTAGGCCGCTCTGAGTATAGTGCAAGTGGTTATGAAGGGGAAGGCACTTCATATGAGTTTTTGGTACTGATTTTAAATTTGTTTTGGGTATCTTTAACTTTGAAGTTCTTAAGCTATGATATGAAATTTTGTTGTCATATTGTATGCAGCATGAAAGGTTTCAACAGTTGACTATCAAGCTCGAGCGGGCATTAGCCGCCCCAGTGGACGATGAGTGGCTACAGATTTGAGAAGCGTGACGTCGATGGCGCATGGTACATTGTCCGTCGTCCGGCATCAGCATGTTCGGAGCACAACCCCTTCAGCACACTATCCGGAGGTGCCAGAGTTCACACAAGCCGACGTTGATCCGATGATGGAGACATTTCATTATACTCCATCGCCCTCTTGCATGAGGTCCCCATTAGCACACGAGTATTCGCAGAGGAGAGATGCTGGGGAGGGTACATCTGCCAGTCAATATCACAATGCATATCGCATTGATGACATTGCCGATGCGGACATCGCCGAGATATGTGAGGATGCTGATGCTTCCCGGTCACATTTGGACGCTGCTATGCATGATGTTTTCAATGCTAGCGCGATCCCCACGCAGGAGACGGTATCTCAGGTGATTGATGAGGTTCCTATACCGTTGGCGACCTATAGGCGACGAAGAGGACGTATTCGTCGACCTCCTCGACGAGGATGTGGAACCTAGGTTTTCTAGATTGTTGTACTAAAACCATATGATGTAAACTTCTTTTTTTAATGTATCCGTAATATCTTATTTCTATGAGATTGTGTTCTTCTAATGCATTAACTTTTTTTCATGATTGGCAATTACGGTTGAGTTTCGATTGAATTTCGATTGAGTTTCGGTTGAGTTTCGGCTGAGTGTCGACTGAGTTTCGGTTGAGTTTCAGTCAAGTTTCGAGTCTCGGCTGAGTTTCGTTTGACTTTTAGCTGCGTTTCGGCTGCATTTCGGCTGAGTTTCGGCTGAGTTTCGGTTTAGTTTCGGTTGAGTTTCGGTTTAGTTTCGGCTGAGTCTCGGCTGAGTTTCGGTTGAGTTTCAGTCAAGTTTCGAGTCTTGGTTGAGTTTCGGTTGAGTTTCGGTTGAGTTTCGGTTGACTTTCGGTTGAGTTTCGGTTGAGTTTCGGTTGACTTTCGGTTTAGTTTCGGTTTAGTTTCGGCTAATTTTTGGTAGAGTTTGGAGTCTCGGCTGTCACCCCGTGGCTTCGTCCACTATAAGTTGCAGCCCCCAAGTTCATAACCATCGAATTCCAAGGCGTTGGAAAAGGCATCTTACTATCTGAAATCCATGTATTCCATCCATCAACCCAAAATGTTCTACAAAGGAGTTCCGGATCTGCAATAAGTTCACAACTTACATAAAACCCAAAGCTGACAGCTTAACTTACATAAACCCAAGTGCACGAGTTTTTCAGCAAAAATGAAGTGGCGAAAACATAATTCAGAACTGAAATCGCCACTTCATTTGGCGATTTCAATGCTTCCGGCGGTAGAAGCTGAAATCGCCACATGAAGTGGCGATTTCAGGGTTGAAATCGCCACTTCATGTGGCGATTTCAAGAAGATGAAATTGCCAAATGAAGTGGCAATTTCAGGGTGAAATCGCCACTTCATGTGGCGATTTCAAGCAAGCCTTTTGCCTATTTTGAAATCGCCACTTGAAGTGGCGATTTCAACCCTGAAATCGCCACTCCAAGTGGCGATTTTCTCAGACCAAACCCCTAAACTTCAGCACATGGGACTTGTAATTCAGGGGGTTAAAGAGTCAGCAATTGGCTCCCGAGCCAAACACCCCCCCAAATCCGGAAACTCATTGAAGTCCGAAATTAATTTTTTTATTTTTGCCTAAGTGACAAATGAAAAATAGAAAGATATCATTTGCTGAAACTCAATTAAAGCTTGATCGGAACTCAATCAAAGATCTACCGAAACTTAACCGAAACTTAATCGAAACTCACGTCATCAATAGCCAAACATGACATCAAGTAAATACATCCATAAATTATGAAAGTCATAGGCCCAAGTAGAGTCTTGTTCCTAAGACAAGTACATCGTAGGCACACAATGGCTAGTTAACTTAAAGAGTACATAAATTTAAGATCCCGAAGGTCCACCGGTTACATTAGGACATCGGCGCCTGGAATGACCTGTTTGCTTGCAAATAGAACATCGACTTGTTCTTCTAGGCTGAACCTCATCCATCTCGTTATGAATCCGAGTAGACTTTGGCTTTCCTCTTTTCTTCGGCCTAAGACGATCCCGATCAGGTATGCACGTGATCGGTGTTTGCAACCAGTAGTCTTCATGTGGTATCGGGTTGAACTCCCCACCCCAGGTAGCAATGTAGGAGCGAATACTATATACTTCGTCAACAAAAGCCTCTGAGTCCATGCCAATCTCCTGGCACACTGCTAACACATGTGTACATGGATATTTGTATATTGTCCACTTTCCACATGAACAAATACGGTCACTAAGAGAAACAGTCTGAACATTTCCTCCACCCCTGAGAGCTTCACTGAACCTCCTTGTCACTACTTCATAAGTAGCTCTTTGCATGTTGTATCTAGTTACTATGTGCTCATTAGCTTTGGCCTGACCTTCAGCAATCTTAATCGAAATATGAGGAGTGGAAAGGTTGTTAGGGTTCTCCTGTACATACCTTAAGGCTTCTGTGCGTCTCGTGTTGAAGTATTTAACAAGACGATGAAATGTCATCTGCACACACGCAGTTATTGGAACATTTCTAGCTCCCCTCAACACGCAATTAAAAACTTCCGAGAGATTGATTGTCAATGTGCCGTAGCGAAAGCCCCCGTCATGTACCAATGTCCACTTCTCTGGCTCTAACTCCGATAGCCAAGTCCAAGCCTCTGCATTGACTGTTTTAATCCTTTCCATCAGAAAGTTAAACTTCCGAAGCTGATGTTCGCTCCCAGCTTTCCATACTGCTCTTTTCAACTGAACATTTGAGAATCTCGAGTTGAAATTACTGCAAACATGTCTCAAACAATATCGATGATAAGCTCTTGGTGGAGCCCATCCAATTTCATTATCAGCTATGGCACTTAGTATACCAGGATATCGGTCAGATATAAGACAAATCTCATTTCTATCTTTCACAACATGCCTCCTAAGCCTCAGTAAAAACCAGCTCCAGCTAGCTGTACTCTCTTCATCCACAATTGCATAGGCCAGTGGAAATATCCTATTACCAGCATCAGTGCCTGTTGCGATCAGCATCTTCCCTCGGTACTTTCCATAAAGATGTGTTCCATCAATAGAAATCACCGGGCGACAATACCGAAACCCCTCAACAGATGGTTGAAATGCCCAAAATACATAATTCAAGACCCGTTCAGAAGAACTAGCTTCACTGTAGAAATCCCAACATACAACTGTCCAGGGTTAGCATTCTGCAGTGCAAGCATGTATCTAGGGAGCTTTGCATATGACGGTTCCCATTCACCAAATATATCAATCAATACCCTCTGCTTTCCATGCCATGCTTTGGCATATGACACTGTTCTGAAATTGTTCTGCAGATGGATGAAAAAGGGCTGGAAGCCCTTTAAAACAACCCACGATCGGAGGCTCTCTGGTCGGGGGGCCTGAGTTGAAATCGCCACATGGTGTGGCGATTTCAACAATGAAATCGCCACACCATGTGGCGATTCCAATTAGAGTTGGAATCGCCACACCATGTGGCGATTCCAACTTGAAATGAAATCGCCACATGGTGTGGCGATTTCATTTCTGAAATCGCCACACCATGTGGCGATTTCATCTTGGCCCTGTCAGCATCCCAGCTGACGGGGCCGAGCCTCAGTGCTGATTAAGCAGGGGGAAAACGCTATTTGAAATGATGTTTTTTTCTTTAACATCATTTTCATAAAAAGTTTTCATCCCGTACCTTTCGTTTAAAACCGGTGCCTTTGGCACCGGTTTGAAAAACGACTCAAAGAGTTCTGCTATACCGTTCCACGCAATCTTTAATTAGCTCTGGCAGCTTGCGAGGTCTCCAAAATATAATGGGAATGGGAGCCAGGCACCGAGAATGAAATGCCATCCTCTTCCCATTAACGAATGCACCTTCATCGCAGATTTTAAGCCCACAAGACAAGTAGGTTAAAGTGGTCTAGTCTAATTGAACTTTTGAAATCAAGAGGTGGAGTGATGGGAACTTGTTGTGACCTCTCATTTGCATCCATCTTTGCGAATTGAAGGTCCCACGAGCAACATGTACGTGAAGGATCAGAACACTGATGGTCCCCTAGGCAGCTGGTCTTCGTGACCCATTTGGAGATCAGAATGAGGCATCTAAATACATTGGTTGATGGGTATTTGCTTTCTCGACAAGATGCGCCCACTTAATGAGTTGGATCAAAGGAAATAGATTTTTAAGAGCTTACGAGAAAAACTGAGAGATGGTTGAGTTCCAAACCAGATTTGGGATTTGAGGGATTCAAAGTTAAATCATAAGTGTTTTTAAAATACCCAGTACGCTTTCATATTGGATGCTATTAAAGGAGATAAATTAAAAGATTTATTTTTATTAAAGTGAGATTAAGCAGCATTAAGACTCCCGAAAGGAATTAAAGTAAACCGAGAGTAATTTTCTTTCTTACATGATAAACACGTGCTTGTACAACCAACATATACAGATATCAACACCAAAAAGAATGAGAATGCCAAGTATGGCAATGAATTGCCTAAAACAAAACTCTTATTAAATGTTTACATTAGTTAAAATTTAAAATATTAGAAGAATCTAAATAGTCCAAATACAAATGTTCTAATTTCAATGCTTTAAGACAATTAAGTCACCTCCTTTAGTATTGCTAGCAGCCTAATTGTGAAAATATTATGATACAGAAGATACATTAGTACCTACCAATGGATATGATGGCCCATGAGATGATCTGCAAGCAAGCTAGGTCCAACCCTAATTTCACTCAGCCTGATATCATTTCAAGACTCTAAACCCAAACCCACCCATTAGCCAATTGGGACAAATTAGATTGCATTCCTATAAAATATTTGCGATGAGGGTGGCAAATTATGACCCACTCACCAACCCAGCCTGCAATTGACCTGATATAAGCACATTAAAGCTTGGCATAATTAGCTCAACGTTGTAAACCGGTTGACCCAACTTAACCCTTTTATTAAGTAGGTTAAATTAAAGTTTAGTTTCCAAACCTGTTTAAATTGAGCTGGATTCAGAAATTGCAACCTAGCCCATTTAAGACTTGCTTAACTTATTTAAACCATTTAAGACCCATTTAACCTACTAACAGTAACCTTACCCAATCTATAACATGTTTATAAACGTTGTGGGGGCTGGGTTGGTCAAAAACATGTTTATAAGATGTTGTCGGGACCAGCTTGAATTACCTACCGAATAGGTTAACTTCATATTCCTGACCCCAGGTCAGATTCACAGGTTATTTATAGATCCTATGTTACAACAAGACCCAAACCAGATCATGACTTAAATATTGAATCGAACCAGGTAGTAACCATGTGTGCCCCGAATGTGACTTGACCCGTCTGCAGCCCTCATCCAAACTATGGTAACCCCAATGTACTAGCATTCAACTTTCAACTTAAAAAAAAACGAGTTTAAGCACCCCTAATTCAGGGCAGACTGCTCAATAAATAAGGTTTAGACCTGGACCTCAACACAATAACCTCATCTGTAATCTCATCCAACCTAATTTCTTTCTCAAGCCTTGCAAGGTAAGCTATTCTCTATTAGCATGAACAAGGACCTAGAGCTTTACAAGATCATTAATAAGATTAGCAAATACGTTATGTTTTGATATGACAGCCGAACAATTATTTTAAATTAATGGACAAGTTAAACGATCTTTTGGAAAAGTCAAATTCGAACAAACCTGAGGACAAAAAAAAAAAACAGAGGATAAAAGAATCATAGAAAGAAATCTTACGATACAGAAAGAAAAGTATACATCATTAGTGACGCATCCAGCAACGAGAGCACATATTATTTTACAATCATTTGGCAGCCAGTTGAATGCGGTTGCAATAGCATTTTTTATGCAGAGTCGAAAAACAATTCTCCTTCTCATACGAACCTGTTTTGCATCAATTCCATGAAAATAAACCTATTGGCAGCAATACGATACTGTACTTGATGTTGGCTGAGATGGAGCTTAGGCAGTAATGAAACCAGCCTAGCCTAGCATGCATCCTTCTGTCCATTTGGTGAAATAAGAAGTCATGACTAACTCTATTTATGATTCATCATTTTCCTGAATATCGATCAACGAGTGCCTTTGCTTTGTCTGGTGCGAAAGACCTTTCCTGCAGGATGCATAAGAATGAAATGAGACCACAATATAGTGCACAATTAAGCAAGGGAGTTCAGGCATTTGGATTTGTCATTTTTGCCCATCTTAGGAAAATAATTAATAAGCTGGTAAGCTTTCTTTTATGTCTTTCATGGGAAAGAATGTAGATTGGAATAACATGCTCCCAATTTGGTGTCACCGGTAAGATTCCCAGCCCAATAAATCCCCATGCTATCTTATGTTCTGATCCAATCAGTGATGTCTCTCTTCCTATCTCAGATTTATTCCTCCCCTGCTCACTTTTCTTCCATTGAATGGACACCGCTATCCTTTCTTCATTAGAAAATTTTTAAATTTAAGTTAAATTTATCTGTCACGTGGAATGCACTTGCATATATACCCATGTTAATAAATTTGTTGTCGATACAATATCATTTTTTTCCATAGAAACCTGCTGATATGTAGAACCATCCGCTACTTCTCCGTAAAAGGTTATGCAACTCATTTTTTTATGCTTAAAGCAGAATACTTTAACAAACATAAAATCTAGTCACTCAATTGACAGTTTGTTTCTCTACCATGCAGTGTAATTTACAATGCTTTTTTAACTCCACCAAAAAAAGTATGGCTGGCATAATGCCTAATTGATAGCTAATATTGTAACCTGGCTACCATAATTGTTTAGTTCACTAGTTTGTCTTGCCATGGAAGGCGGTGCAATACAATACATAAGAGGCACAATTCGGTTATTCTCATCATTATTTGAACCTACTTGGTCAATGCAAAACAAAACCAAACCGTAAATTCATGAATTCTAGCCTCAAAAGATTATACGACCCTGATGATAAATCAAGCTAGAATTACTTATCTTTACCCTGATTATACACCCTTGATGCACTAATTTTCTTTTTCATAGATAAAACTACCTGTCCTTGCCAACACGACACCATCGATTAAACCTTCTGTTTTGTTGTTGAATTATAAGATAACCCTCAAAAATTCCTTATTGTTTGAATATTAATAATCATTTTATCTCATTCTACAAAAGATGAAAGAATATCAATATCCTATTGAAAAAGAAGAGAACTCGTAATGAATAAATGTCTATTAAAATAATAACTAAATATAGTCTTTTCATGAATGTCACCCGTCATTTTGTTCCATTCAAATAAGTTCTTGGTGACATTGCTCTCCTTACCCTCAGATAATAAATAATAAGAATATGTGAGAAGCAATGAGAATATTAATACGTACTTGAATAAACATCCTTTCTGCATCTCCAACTTTACAATTTTCTTTCAACATGATCCCCTGGCAAAGTATCAGAGAAGAAAAATCACTCTCATATTGAAAGTTTGCTCCAAAAAAAGATCATCTCACCTCATTCATCCTTCAAACATTTAGGGAATGTTTGGTAACCAGGATGGATTGAGGTGGGATTGGATTAGCAATTAAATCCCACTGGCTTCCTAATGCCAAACCCTTCCTCGGGTTTGACAAATCAAATTTTTTAGGCATACCAAACCAACATTTTGTTGGGGCCAATGGTATAGAGCTCTCTTTTCTTCTCTCTCAAACATTGGATTGGATTGGAAGTCTTATCCAATCCAGTCCAATCCAGCAATCCAAATGCGGCCTTATAGTAGAATCTGATTCATAATAGAAGATCAAGGAAAATAGACTCATAGATAATGGAACTGAATGCTAGAGTAGAAACACAAAAATTTTGAACTAAGCCTTACAGAATAAAATTTATAACAAAAGGTAAAAATGATACAAAATGACATATTTTATTTATTTGTGTAGCCACATGAATCCTTAGTTTGTTTTAACATGCATAACAAGCATGATATTCCATTTCATCAAAGGCTTAAGCTATTGATGGTCTAACTTCCAAAGTAATGATTCTAATCAAACAAAGTGTCCCTGTTTGTTAATATTTTCTTTCCATTTTAAAATGGGCTTCTTCAAGACTGGTCCGCATGTAAACTTGTACAACCCTAAGGATGCGATTTTATTCCTAAAAGAAAAGTTTCGAGTCCCACAATAATAAGAATACTAATTTATAATCTTCACATGATAATTTAAAATAACAGTTCTCATTCTCTTCCTCTAACAGCAATTATATGTCTATGATGGACATATAAATTCATGTCAAAATGGGTGAACAAGATAAAAATCTGAATAAACAACATTTAACGATTTAGAAAGAAAAAGATTCAAGATCCAAGTTTTAATTCTGGATCAAAATAGATCTTTCAATCTGTGCATGTAAAATAGGAGTGGGACCCGCAATAAATAAGAGGTAGAGTTTCATTTCATAAATCATGATCTGTCAAAAATTAGGCAACTGAAACATGCTTTTGAATTACAGCCGGTGATTCTTGGGAAGGTTCAGACTACCATGAAGGAGGAATGACATTTCCTTTGACCTAGAATCAAATAAAATGTATCATTTATAAATGCAATGAATGTTTCTAGTAATTGTAAGTCAGCAAGAAAAAAAATGTCATTGTCTAGCTTCAAAAGTACCAAAAGAAAGCCACTTAGAATATGGCATGTTTCTGAACCAACCACATTGACTGTGATTTGATTATTTTCTGGAGGTTTTAGGGAAAGAGAAAAGCAGCAACATCTAATAGACACCATTAGTCTTTTGAATGATCTTCCTGATAAAAGAAAAAAATTATTTCCTTTAACAATGAATTTATAATCAAACATGCTTAGTTGTATTTAAGTCTACTAGCTATAAATTCTTTCAAGGGTTCTCTTTTTACATAATAAAATATATAAAAATTTAATTACATTGCAATTAAGTATCTCTTGCTTTCTTTATTAAGCAACACTCTGAAATGTTGTAGAAATTATCTCATAATTATATTTAGAGGAAACAAAATGAGAATGTAGAAGATAACCATATTTAAAGAAAATCTAAAATGTACCTTCGCCAAGTAACCCCGGAAGTCGTCTGGATGCTCAGAGATGAGCTGATCATAAACAGCCACAGCATCACTTATATGTCCCCAATTGGAATAAGTTTTCCCTAGAAGCAAGTCAACATGTATATTGCATCTCATGCAGATTCTTAGGAATTAAAAAAAAGTAAAACACCAGATAGAGAAAATTCTTCTAGACAAACAATTTTCATCGACATCTACAGCAGCAATATTTTGGAGATTATAGTGAATTAAGGGGATATTCCCTGCACAGCTCTATAACGTATGTCTGTGTGTGTGTGTGTGTGTGTGTGTGTGTGTGTGATATTGAAAGAATAATCAAATTAACACATGAAAGACATTGTTCTCACCCATCAAAAGTAATGAATTCCTACAGCCTCAGATATAAAAAAGGCCTAAATTGGATATAACTTGATAACAATAGAGTATACACGGGCAAGTTTAGTTTCCTTGAAAAGCAATAAACTTTATTATTTAGGAGATTTGATTAACATGACCACAGGTAGTACATATAACTTTACCTACAAAAATAAAGTAAAAGAAAATGTGACTAACAATCCATAACTACAACAAAACCAAGAGACATTACCCAAATTTATGGGATCCCCATTACTGTGTCAACATGTTGAACCGCACAAGACAGCAAAAACATTTAAAATTTTCAGCTTTATCCCATTACAATGGTGCCGGCCACATGCAGTCAAAATGATAATGCAGACTGTATGTGTAACTGAACAATGTAATTCTATCAATGTTTTAAATCTCATAAGACTTGGCCATCTTAGATTAAAGATTAAAGATTAACAATAATTTGAGGAGACAAAAGAAGCCATGCCTTGGTCTCCCATGTCACTCCTATGTCCTGGTATTGGTTACTTCCGATCTAGCACTCAAGTAGCAAGAGAAGATCGTCTCTTTGGCTGGTTAAGAAAGAAAAACAAAAATATTCTGATATAGCCTTCAACAAATGTATTTATCCTTTGCTCTCTATGCATCTCTACCTCTTTTCCTTTTGTTATGATGCTTCCCAAGATCTACACTATAACCCAACTATCTCTACCTCTCATTTACCTATATCTAACCAATCTTTTATCCTCATATTTAGAATTTGAAAGAGATGGTTAAGAATCTCATCCTATGCCAAAATTGTAAATTAAGAATTAAGGTTGAGCATTAACATCTCCCATGTTCAGTCTTTATGATCTCATGGAAAAAATGTGGATGTAAAGAAAAATATAAGAATGGTAACATGGACAATTAGGTTCATGGCACGTCACACTAGCACATACTACCCCATATTGAGCATACCATACAATACAAATATTAAACAGAGACTCGACATACGTATGCTGGACCAACATCCATATCGAGCATGCTGACACTATATCATTATGACATTAGTACAGGATCTAATACCAAGACAATAAACCTTGGTTTAGGCTCCTATCTATTTTTTATTTTTATTATAGATGGAATAATAGCAAAGAGCATTTTGAGGAGGCAAAAGCAAAGGGTTTGTTGTAAACAATAATAAGGTCCTTAGGGCCTTAACCCAACAAAGTATAAGCTAAAATATCAAAAAGTAAAGGAATTTTCTTGTTGTTCTATTGCTAACACTAAAACAGAGCTTTCCTAAAATCGCACCCATGCAAAACAAGAAATACATAAATTTCAATGGCAATCAAAATATTTTTGGCTCATTTGGCACCACTTTCCTATATCAGGAAGCATAACGAAGCGCCAACTCTATTTCTCCTCCAAACACATACTTTATTTGTTTCCAGTCTTTTTTCCCCCTAACAATATTCCTTAAATCTTAATAAAGTCGGGATAGTCTTGTAGGAATCATAACATGACTTGTTAATCATACCATGATCAACAATGTCTTAAGCACTTTAAAAAAAAAGCAAGAAAACAACATTCAACACTTACAGTTTTATTTGGAGAGTCCATGGGCCTCATCTACATTAAAGTCAAATTTACAATCAAAGCCTTGATTATGATACCAACCTAGATGCTATCCTCTCTACTATTATTAATGTGGTTGATGATGTCTATGATAGCACCCTGATATCTGATATATGTATGGCCATCCCAACTTGGCAAAATAGGTGAAAAAAGTGTAGTGTGACTCCCAAACATATCATCATTGAGGGTAAGGCCATGAAGAAACATATTCCATATAGTATGAGACTAGCACATGTGGGTTATAAGTCAGAATATGCATTGACGGATCCCATGTATATTGAAGACAAGTGCTACTTATTTCCTCATACATCCAAAAGGCCTAGTTGGCATGTGAAACCATTGATAGCATCAGATTTGTTGCATGCTTGAACAGTCCTAGATCCCCTCCAGTCCACTCAATGCATGACATCGATGTAGATAAACAAGAAATGTTTTATATGACACACTATAAGAAAAGGACAAAGAATTGAAAAAGGAAAAACATAGATAAATCTTTCAATAGTATACTCATTTTTGAAAACTCCGCCAAGGTTGATCCCAAGCCCGGGTAAAAAAGGAGGGTTGCATTAGGTAGTTGACAACCAGCGTAAAACTCCATCAGATCCCCTAAAACATGAATATACTAAATCAAACTACGCAAAAGGCTAGAACGTCCTCGTTAAGAGACGCATTGCATCTGCCTCCGGATGTTTCGAAAAATAGATAAGGAGCACCGCATTACGTCTGGGTGCGGTGATAAGTCGACTTAGTCCTGAATAGAGCAGAGTAAAGGTAGCATATTCATGTAGCCGACCCCATGTAGTTGGGAAAAGGCTTAGATGAGTTGAGTTGAGTTGCATTGTGCTCATTTTTGAATTTAACTAGTATTCCAAGGCCTAAGCTTTAAATAATTCAGCTTAGATATTTCAGTTTCATTTGATCATCTACGAGGAACTATGCCTACTGCGAGATCAAGTCCTATGTTCTACTCCAACGAACAAAATCTTAAATGTACCCTGTTCCTAACCACATCTACTTGCAATATGCTTTCAGGTTTGTAGGACATGACAAAATCATTTCTGCTGTGTCCTCTAAGAAAACTTCGGTTGTTCAACAGAGCTAACACTGGCCCTAATCTTAGATGAAAAAAAATTTAGTAAATTCTTATATATTAACTTTCCAAAATGGTTCATCTAACATGGAGCTAATCAACACAGTGCTTCAACAGAATGGCATATTTTCATATTCTAAAAGGATGTGAATTTCCTAATATAGGTTGAGCTGTGACATCTTGAAACTCTAACATAGATAATATATTCTTCTCCTACATGGTGACCTTTGGGTTCTCATTCAACTTGAATGATGTTTGACTTCACAGCCATGAGACTGATGCTGACATATCATGGTTCTTAGCAAACCATGATTTGCTGTCCCATGCCAACATGGTGCCAGCAATGGGCACATCTTCTGTGATATCATAAAGCATCCACTCATGCTAGTTAGTCTCTATCAACCTTGTTAGTTTGGAAAGGGTTCAAACAACTATGGATTGAGCGGTATTGAGACTTCTTTCTTTTTCTTTGCTCCACTGACTGCTGGCTGAATGCCCATCAACATTGGCACTAGAATTCTTAATCTTTATTTTATTATAACCAGGATTGCTTGCTTTCTGAAAAAGAGCATGCTTCTAGGCTCCCTCCCCTAATAATGTATGCAGAAATCTTATTCGTGCTCAGAAACATGAGGCCACACAAATGTTTCCATGCTTTGTCTTATGATGGATGCAAAAAATAAAATGTCAGGCATGAACATCTTCTTGTGTTATTGAGCCTAACCTAACCAATAATAACAGTTTCATCCACAATGCACCTATTATAAGAATGACTTAGGAGGTATATGTATGGTAAATGAGACCCAAACAAGGAAAATTGATTATTTTTTAACGTACCCTGAGTTAGTAGCTGCCGATACAAGACAGACATGCATTTTCCAATAACTGAACATAAGGATATCCAGTAAATGAGACCCAAACAAGGAAAATTGATTACCTTTTAACGTACCCTGAGTTAGTAGCTGCCGATACTAGACAGACATGCATTTTCAAGTAACTGAACATAAGGTTCAGTAGTAAGACAAAGAACTTATTTGGATTGGATCAATATTCAGTGTTTCCTTTTCCACATTACCATCTGTATCCACGAAAATATCAAATCCTTTAAAGCTTGCTCCATTCAATTGTTTCCGAGATGATAAAATTAGCTGAACTGCCTGAAACGAACAGATTTTCTAATACTTGCTAAAAACCACTACTTCAAGAAACTACAACCATGTAACGACTACAAAAAGTTGTCCCAAAATAAAGGAAGAGGCAAATATCATGTCACATCAATATGCATAAGTCACTTTGTCAAGAAAAATGCTTAATCAATTAAAGCATAAATTTACATGCAATCAGGAAAGTTTAACATTCTAAATCTATCGTGGCATATTTAATCCCTGACATTGAATCTTTTTTTTTTTAATGTACTTGAAACACACTCTAGGATTTAAATATTCTTCTAATTTGGGCCAAGTCTTTTTTAAGTTGCCAGTTAGTAACTAAAGGGTGATGCCGTATTGAGACAACTACTAGCATTTGGCACATGCTATGTTTAAAAAAAATGCCATTATGATTGTAAACTTCATGTATGTAAATAATCTAGGTCTAACTTATGGATACCCAATGTTTGGCCATTCTACTCAGTAATCTAGGTATCTGCTAATTATAATGCCCCAATTTTCTATTAAATGCACTGGGAATTATCATTTATTTCATCAGCATTCTCGTGGCATCAATAAGTATTTAGTAGGCTCTCTTTTGTACCATGTCGTATGCCCTGATCAAACCAGTCTCCTTGACACCTAAGTCACACTTTCAAATTTTTCATCACCTTTTATAGGTCTAAATATAGGCNATTTTTTGATACAGTAAACATATATCGATCATGCAAATTGATCGTCTACGCATGCTGCTGTGTATGCGATGCGTAACAAGACCTATTGGGCCATCGAATGATCAATTCGTATGATCAATGCACTCTTATTGCACAAAAGAAAGCAAATCTTTTTTCTCTCTTTTTTTTTCTTTAAGAGGATCTTCAGAGATGTTGCGGAAATCAGATCTATAAACAAATCAAAGCAATAAATAAACAAAGGAACACCAAGAATTTACGTGGTTCGATCATGGTGATCTACATCCACGGGCAAGGCAAACAAATTCCATTATCAAAAGAGGAGAGGAAAACCCTTACAGAAGTTTTCACACGTATATCTATATATATACGCCCCAAAAAAATACTTCCATAAAATAAACCCTAGCGGACCGGTTTGGTCCGGGCCCAACAAGAATATCGGGTCGGGTCAAAAAAACCGGGCCCGATATATAAAATTCAAGACATATTTAACAAATCTCCACCTTGGCTTGAATTTAACAAACTAGAAGTTGAACATATTCTCCAGCATCCCTAAGCCTACGTGAGCTAACTCGGTGTAGGAAACAAGGGATGCAACGAAAAAACATATCCACTTCAAAACAAAAATAGAACTTTCATTCACCTCGCCACCAAGCCCCAGAAGGAGCAAACCTCAAACAAGCATGCCAATCAAGTCCAAGCAATGCTTAAACATTGCCCTTGGCGGGAACTTCACATCTTCAAGGTCAGCAACTATCAGCAGCAATGATTGTCTTTAGCTACCTTGCCTTGCATCTACTAATTTCAACGCCTGGAATACCTTCCTTTTTCTTAAAGACCCATTTACACCCAATGGCTCTTTTTTCTTTAGGCAATGGCACCAAGTCCCAAGTCTGGTTCTTGTGAAGTGATTCCAGTTCTTCAGCCATAGCAACAGTCCACTTTTCTGATTCCGAACAAGTAACAGCTTCAGTATAGGTAGATGGTTCCTGAATACCCATATCTTCTGCTGTCGTAAGGGCATAAGCCACCAGATCAGAAAACCCATATTTTTGAGGGGCTCGAATCTCCCTCCTTTCTCTGCCAGTAGCAATAGAGTATGGCTGCTCCACCTCATCTTGAGCTTCCTCATCTGAACTAGAATCAATAGTAACAATTTGCTCGCTCAAATCATTTTGAGAGCTCTTTTTTCGAAGCTCGACCTGAACCTCCACCTCATTTGTATCACTCTCATGTTTTCCTGCAGACTCATCAACAACATTCCTTTGATCTAGCATAAACTTTTCATTAAAAGTAACATCCCTACTAATAATGAATTTAGGTGAATTAGGTTCTATGCACCACAGACGATAACCCTTCACGCCATCAGCATAACCAACAAAGATACACTTCTTTGCTCTAGGTTCAAGTTTACCATCCTTAACATGATAGTAAGCAGGGCATCCAAAAACCTTTAGATTTGAATAATCACAAGGCTTACCTGACCACATCTCAAAAGGAGTCTTGCATTCAATTGCTGTTGAAGGAGAACGATTAACCAGATAGCAAGAGTGTTAACTGCTTCAGCCCAAAAAGCCTTTTCCATGCCAGCATTAGAGAGCATGCATCTTGCCCTCTCCAATAGAGTTCTGTTCATCCTTTCTGCCACTCCATTTTGCTGTGGAGTGTACCTGACTGTACGGTGTCGAACGATACCTGCATCTGCACAGAATTCATTAAAATCACCACCACAGAACTCAAGACCGTTATCGGTCCTCAGACGTTTGATCTTCTTCCCTGTCTGATTCTCAACAAGGGCTTTCCACTTCTTGAAGGTTTCAAACACTTCACTTTTTCTTTTCAGAAAATAAACCCAAACTTTTCTGGAATAATCGTCAATAAATGTCACAAAGTAAAGAGCACCACCCTTAGATGGAACCTGTGCCGGTCCCCATAAATCAGAATGTATGTAGTCGAGTGTACCCTTCGTTGAATGTGTGCCTGTACTAAAACTGACCTTGCACTGCTTGCCAAGAACACAGTGCTCACAGAAATCTAGTGAGGTTGTCTGCTCACCACATAGTAAACCACGTTTACTCAAAACTGTCATGCCACGCTCACTCATATGGCCCAAACGCATATGCCACAATTTTGTTCTATCATCAGCAGAAACAGAATTTGCTGTGCCAATCGAAGAACCCATAACTGTGCTACCCTGTAGATGATACAAGTGATTCACCTTGTTTCCTCTCATCACAACTAGATTGCCTTTGGTGACTTTTAGAGCTCCACCTCCACCTGAGTACATACACCCAATGGAATCCAAACAGCTCAAAGAAATAAGGTTTCTCTTTAAGTCTGGTATGTGCCTAACTTCAGTCAAGGTTCTCACAACTTTGTCATGGCACTTAATCTGAACAGTACCAATTCCACAATTTGGCATACTGCATCATTTCCCATAAAAACTGATTCACCATTCAATGGTTCGTATGTGGTGAACCATTCCCTATTTGGGCACATGTGATATGATGCTCCTGTATCCATTATCCAAACATCGTTTGAAAGACTAACAACAGAGCATGTCGTAAGAACTCTGTCTGACACACTAGACTCATCTTTCTCAGCAACATTCGCCGCATCTTGACGTTGACTACGTTGCTTATCCTTTCTCTTGAGCACAGGACAATCTGACTTGTAATGTCCTTTCTTGTGACAATAGTAGCACTCAATGTTCGTCGTATCTCCAGGTGGCCTAGATTTTGAACGACCAACAGATTTCTTTCTAAAAGCTTTATCCTTCTTCTTTGCCCTACCTCTCACGAATAAACCATCTGCCTTGTCTCCACTAGTATTTCCATTCAATTTTGTTCTCAATTCTGCAGAATTCAAGGATGCTTTAACATCCTCTAATGTTATGGATTCATGTCCATAAAGCATCGAGTTCACAAAATTTTCGTATGAGGCAGGCAATGAGCATAACACAATCAAAGCTTGATCTTCATCCTCGAGTTTAATATCTAGATTTTTCATATCCATAACAATCTTATTAAACTCATTCAAGTGTTCTTTAATAGGCGTACCTTCTCGCATCTTTAGGGTATAAAGACGCTGCTTCAAATAAAGTCTCGATGTTAAAGATTTCTTCATGTAGAGACTTTCCAGTTTCTTCCAAAGACCGGCTGCTGTTTCCTCATCTGCGACTTCTCGCAAAACATTGTCTTCTAGAGACAACTGGATCGCACTATGCGCCTTCTCATCCATCTCTTCAATCTCAGCCGTGGTCATGTCATCTGTATAACTATTATCCAGTGCTCTGACAGAACCCTCTCGCTTCAATAAAGCCTTCATCTTTATTCTCCATAATCCAAAGTTGTTCTGTCCATCAAATGGTGCAATCTGAAACTTCAAAGATGACATCCCAAAAATTTCAAAGAAAGAAACGATCTTTCTGTTTGGATTGAAGAAGAAGAAGAGATCCTGGGAACAGCTTCACAGATGGAACGAGGAGGCTGAAATCCGGTGCAAAAGCCCTAGCTTTTGGATGGTGAAGAAACCCTCGGATAGAGACAGAAGCAGAACAAGTATTGCCTCAGTTCTAAGACACCGAATGCCCTGACCTGACCACCTCGGTGACAGCGTCCTTGGCAGGCTTGGCGATCTCCCACTCGGCGATGGGTGCCTTGTGCTCTTTGAGGATGGCCGCCGCCGCACTTGTACAGAAGAAAATCAAATGGACCTTGTTTTGAAGGAGGCCTGCTTTGTTCAATTGGAACAAATAAAATCTGTTCCGTCACAGAGGTGGAGTTTGGCTACGCACGCATCGTCACAGAGGTTCCGTTGGCCCGACGTGAAGAACCAGGGGAGATGGCTCGAACTGGTGGAGCGACTCGGTGTGAGGGCGACGGCGGATCTCACAGACCGTCCCAGATGAAGATGTCGGGCGGGTCACGGCGGTCGGGGGCGTGCGTGAAGTGCTGCCTGGTGTTGTTCGCCGTGGCCTCCGCTCTCTGTGTCTCTGGCCCAGCTCTCTACTGGAGATACAAGAAGGGCTTCGGTGGTGGAATTTCCTCCTACTCTTCCTCTTGCGATCCAACCTCACAACGCCCAAGAACACCCTCAAGCAAACCACCCTCCTTCAGCCAGACTTGTACAGGATATCGGGATCGTCCGCCACTACCGAAAAGAGAGCGACGAGAACGAAGGCCAGAAGAGTAGCTCGGAGGGATCTTGGCAGGAAACAGAGAGCAGAGGAAAAAGGCGACGGCCACACGTCGATTCCGAGGCGGAGACGGGAGACAGGTGGAGGATCTAAAGCGAGAGATCGGTCGAAGGATCACCTTGGGGATGAGAAAAACGAGGTCTTTGCCAGGAGCTGGAGAAGGAAAGACGTCGTTGGTTTTAAGAAGACACAACTGCTGGCCCTGGCCTTAGAATTCTTCTCTCCACGTTCCACGCTTCCACCCAGTCGGACGAATTCCTGTCCACGGACGTCGACCGCTACAGCGTGCGAGTCTTGGAGAAGCAGGGAGTCTGTCCGGTTCCTGAGATCGGAACCGGAGCCTTCCCACCGTGATCTTTTCCCTCACGATCTCACAAAGCCGGAACCCGAGCGTCTGGCTTCTCCTCACAAAGCCGCTCCACGCTGGATCCCTCTACAGCAGCCAGGCGCAGAGGAAGAAAACAGGGGAGGCGGCAGGCGGATTAGGGCAACTCTTTTCTCTTTTTTTTTTCAACAAAATTATTTCCAAACCAAAAGGCTCTGATACCAGTTTGTTGCGGAAATCAGATCTATAAACAAATCAAAGCAATAAATAAACAAAGGAACACCAAGAATTTACGTGGTTCGATCATGGTGATCTACATCCACGGGCAAGGCAAACAAAGTTCCATTATCAAAAGGAGGAGAAGGTCTCCAAAACCCTTTTACAAAACCCTTACAGAAGTTTTCACATGTATATCTATATATATACTCCCCAAAAAAATACTTCCATAAAATAAAACCCTAGCGGACCGGTTTGGTCCGGGCCCAACAAGTATATCGGGTCGGGTCAAAAAACCGGGCCCAATATATAAATTCAAGACTATTTAACAAGAGATGACCATGAAAGCTAACATTTCTTCTCGCACTACATCCAAACATAACTGAGCCTGAGTATAAAATAGCATGACTCGCCAATTTCGATCCTTTTGCAATCACATTTTTGGAATCGAAATATAAATTAGCTGAATGAATAGGCCTTGAAATTTCCAGATGGATATTGGGCCAAAGAAAATAAGCCTAAAGATCCTCTAAAAAGACAAAATAATCACGTAAGATGGAGAGATTTAAAGCATGTTTGGTAGTCCCGTACCTGGTCATTGAACTCAATTTAGCTAAAGAGAGGCTGCTTTGGGCGTTGGGTTGGCCCAAAGCAAAGCTGAAGTCAGTTTCTACATGGCCTATCTAATGAAAAATTACTCGAAGGCGGTTTTGACTTGGGAAGAATTGACGCCACTTCAGCAAAGTGGACTTTTGCTTAACCCATTGACACAAAACTAAACGCGCCCTCGTTGAAATATAATATCATGGATAACAACCAGTAATGCGTTGGACAGGAATGTACTTTAGTTAACCAATAGATTTTGCCACGTTTCTTAATTGTAAAAGTTTCCCATGAAACTGAAGCTAAAGTATTTGCAAGAATGTGCAAGAAAACTGACCAAATGATAAAATCAGTCTGAATCACGATTTTAATTTAATTTGAATCCATTTTTTATCCCCTAATTCTATTTCGATTTATAGATTTTTAAAATTAGAAAAATGATTATATTTCAATTTAGTTTTTAAAAAAACTGATGTAAACCAAATTAAATCATATGTATATATTATATCAATTTTTATTAAAGTACTAAATAATTAGATCATATAAAAGTTATATTTTTTAGGGATGACAATTTTTTTTCATTTGGCTGTTTATTCGGTCATTATCATTTTTAATGGGTCAAAAAATTTTCGGTCTAAATAGCTTAATGAGTAACGAAGATTTTCATTAATAGCAAAACGGGTAAATGTGAAAGGATCCCAAGTGAAGACCATGGCCTACACGGCCACGATGGGGAGGATAAGTTGCGAGATGCGGCCCCAGTGACACTTATGGGCGCCCCTGACATGCCCACAGCACGCACGGCCAAAGCACATGACATGCCCATAGCGCGCGCGACCGAAGCACCACAGCCATGCCATGGCAAGCCCAGGGCCAACACCCAGACTTGCCTTGACAAAGTGCCACAGCAAGACTTTAGCCACCAGCCTAGCTAACCAGTAGCAGATGATCAAGAGTGGCTACCCACAGCAGCTACCTTTGGCAACGGAGCACCACCAGTCTTAGCGATGACCGAGCGGGATGTAACGATCATGACCTGGGGAGTCGGAGGAGCATCACCACCCATGGAGGAGAATGGCGGTGGCACCACCGTGTAGGGCGGCAGACGGCGGCGAGATCAAGTGCATTATGGAGATATCTTCAGAGATTGATTTCCTTATGGGGAGTGATTGAATAAATCATATCTTCTAGATTTAGTATGTTTCTCCTAAACTCTAGAAGATTAGTTTCCTTTTCAGTTAAGTTGTTTTAGGCATGTATCGTCAAATCTCCTTGATTCTAGGAATTGTTTCGAATTGTTTCCTTAGAATCTTGAAGATTTGATCTAGATTTGATTTGATTGGGTTGGTAGGATTTTGGAAGCTCCTGAGGATGCCTATATAAATACTCCTCGGGAGCAATAGGGAGTTGTATTTTGTAAGCTTAGAGAGCTTATGAATGTTGGCCAGGCATAGGCACGTTTATGCCAGTAAACTTGGGAGGCTGATAACCTCTTAAGTTTGGGCATGCTTAGGCTAATAACCCTTGTACGAGTGTTCTTGTGTTCTGGTGGTTCGAAGGACTAATAATCCTAAGACCACGTTCTTCGTAATAACAGTGAGGCATTCTTTATTTCTTGTGTGTTAGATCCTAATTACCATGCTCGTGTGTTACTAGAAACGGTTCGAGAGGATTGATTGTGGTATTGGAGCGGATCGCATAGAGGAGTTGGTGAATGTTTTGGAGTCCTTGACCGGGGACCCTAACAAATTGGTGCTTTCGTTGAGATGAGTTGCTTGAAGATCTCTATGCTTCAAGCGGAGTAATCACGAGCAAACCTTACTTTGATTCTCTTCGTTGAGATAGTTATAGTTAGAAGTTGTTTGTTCTTGTTGGAGTTATTATTTGAGGTGGGGGTTCGATCTTCTTCTGGAGAGAACCCAAGGTTGGAAGTTGTCCGTGCAAAGTTCTTCGTGGGAGGGGGTTCGATCTTCATTTTTGGAGAGAACCCAAGGTTGGACTTGTTGTTGCAGCCCATATTCCAATGGAGGCCGGATCAAGTACTTTTCCATCCAACTCAGACCGCTTTGAAGCTTTGGAGTCATCCACTCTTTGGATGAAGGAGCAGATGGCGGAGACTACCACCAACATGACTCACATGCAAGGAGCCATCACTTCGTCACTAATGCTACGAAGGAGAACATGAAGGCGGTGGAAGGCATGAGACGAGGCTTGCAAGCAATATTGGTAAGACTTGGAGGAGGAGCGAATGGTGCCAACCGCAGACAAACCCCAAGAGTGGAAGAGGAGCAACTCGTTGATGGGAGGAAAACTCACATTTCTAAGTCCACAAGAGGAGAGCCTAGACCAAGGCAACCTCTTAGCTTGGGCGGGCGTGTGGAGAATGAGCACGAGGTAGTGGAAAGGTGGCTGCGAGAGGAGGAGTCTGACCATGATGTTGATAACCATGCAAGGACAGAGGAAAGATTCGGTGGGATTCGGTATGGGGAAGAAATGCCCTATGGCCGGATCCATGAAGATGCTAGAAGACATGAGAGACCGAGAAGAGACCACCACTATCATGATGAAGATGAAGGAAATCGATTTAACCACCGAGGACCTAGAAGGCCACATTACCGTGGAGGTGACTATGAAGATGATGATGGAAATCAGTTTAACAACCGAGGACCAAGGAGACCAAAAATTGACTTCCCTAAGTTCAATGGTGGTGACCCTCATGAGTGACTCGATAAGGCGGACCACTATTTTCATATATATGAAGTACCAAGGATAGAGAGAGTGGCCACAACATGTTTCTTCCTTGATGGGAAGGCAAGCAAATGGTGGAGATGAATACGGGCCCACTATGAGAAGGAAGGAAGAAGGCTCGGGTGGACGGCATTCGAGAGGGAGCTGCTTATGCAATTTGGGCCTTCACCCATTATCAACCATCATGGCCAGCTAGCTAAGCTCAAGCAAGATGGCAAGGTGCATGCGTATGTGGAGGAATTTCGACAACTCCAAACCTTGGTGAGGGGTTGGTTTGAGGAGGCACTTATCGGCACTTTCGTGGATGGTCTAAAACCATGGATTGCCAAGGAGCTCAAGTTGAAGCAGCCCACTAGGCTGCAAGAAGCAACGAGGATGGCTGAAATCCTTGAAGAAAGTCATCACTTCGAGAAAAGACATGTCAAGGACCAAGTGGCTAACAAGGTTTATAAACCCTTGTATTCCATGGGGTCTTGGAAAGGAAAGGAGGGGACTAAGGGGGATTCAAGGAGCAAAGGGAAGGAAGTCAAGAAGCTTAGTCGTGAGGAGCTTGATGAGTACATAAAGAAGGGCTTATGCTTCAAATGTGGTGAAAAGTGGAGCCGTGATCACCAATGCAAGAAAGCCAAGGTCATGTGTATGATCGGGATAGAGGAGGAGCAATTGGGGGAGACAAATGAGGAAGAGCACGGGCATGAGGAGTCCTCTAGCGATGAGGAAAGTGAGGAAGCCGAGTTGAGCCTCAATGCCATGTCCGGCGTACAAAATCCCTCAACCATGCAACTTATGGCTTGGGTTGGCAAGCATGAAATGACATTATTGTTGGATAGTGGGTCTACCCACAACTTCATCAATTCCCACGTCCTTTCTAAGGTGGGATTGCATGGGAAAGAAGTAGAGTCATTCGATGTGAAGGTGGCAAACGGGGAAAAGCTAAGGTGCGAGATGGTAGTGCGAACCATGAAGATGAATGTCCAAGGCGTCCATATAGCGGCTGATCTTCACGTACTCTCATTGGTGGGGCTAGATGTTGTCTTGGGCAATGCATGGCTAAGAGGCATTGGCAAGGTCGTCACCGACTATGAGAAGATGACTATGGAGTTCAAGCTTGGAGGGAAGAAGAGGACGTGGACAGCTCTAGCATCAAAAGAGCCAAGGCCTTGCGAGGCCAATATGTTTGAGAAACTATGCAAGGGTGGGGCGCATTGCTTCGCCATAGTGATGGACCAAAACTGAGGAGATGAAGGGCAAGAAGAGAAGCATAGTGATGGAAATAAGGAGCTGCCCCAAGGTGTGAAGACGGTTTTAGAAAGACACAAGGAAGTATTGGAGGTACCTACTTCATTACCACCAAGTAGGGAATTTGATCATCGCATTGTGCTGAAAGATGCGAGCAAACCGGTGAATGTGCCACCATACTGGTATGCTCACTTTCAAAAGGGTGAGATCGAAAGACAAGTGGAGGAGATGTTGGCTAGTGGCTTGATTCGACCAAGCACTAGTCCCTTTTCATCACCGGTGTTGCTTGTGAGGAAGAAGGATGGAAGTTGGCATTTTTGCACCGACTACCGAGCATTGAATGAGGCAACAGTGAGGGATAGATTTCCATACCAACAGTGGACGAGATGCTTGATGAGTTGCATGGGGCTCATGTGTTCACCAAGCTGGATTTAAGGATCGGATACCATCAAATCCGGATGAAAGAGGAAGATACCCACAAGACGGCATTTAGGACTCATTCCGGCCACTATGAGTACCTAGTGATGCCTTTTGGGCTATGCAATGCCCCCTCAACTTTCCAAGCGGCTATGAATGCCATATTTAAGCCATTCTTGAGGAAGTTTGTATTAGTATTCTTCGATGACATCTTGGTGTACTCGAAGAATGTGGAGGAATACTTGGAGCAATTGGAGCGAGTATTGATGATCTTGAAGGAGAACCACTTCTTCATCAAGGCTTCCAAATGCGCCTTTATGCAAGAAGAGCTGGAGTACCTTGGCCACATCATATCGGGCCAAGGAGTAAAAGTGGACCAGCGAAGGTGGAAGCTATGGTGGATTGGCCCTTACCCAAGGATGTGTCAGTTCTACAAGGATTCCTTGGTTTGACAGGCTACTATCGAAGGTTCGTGCAAGGCTATGGATTGATAGCCAAGCCACTTACCTCCATGCTAAAAAAGGAGGGCTTCGAGTGGACCGAAGATGGAAGGAGAGCTTTTGAGAAATTGAAGAGAGCCATGACCAAGACATCCATCTTGGCCTTGCCCGACTTCAAGAAACCATTTGAAGTATATACTGATGCAAGTGGAGAAGGGATTAGGGTGGTACTAGCTCAAGAAAGGAGGCCCATAGCTTATATCTCCAAGGCCTTAGGGCCAATGAAGAAAGCATGGAGCACTTATGCAAGAGAAATGTTGGCGGTTGTGCATGCGGTGAAGGTGTGGAGACCTTACCTCTTGGGAAGAAAATTTACTATAGTGAATGATCAACAAGCATTAAGACACTTGTTAGAACAAAAGATTGTGACACCAGAGCAACAGAAGTTTCTTGTGAAGCTTCTGGGATTCGAGTATGACATTATATATCAGCCCGGCAAGGAGAATAAGGTGGCTGATGCGTTGTCAAGGAAGGAGGGAAGTCCAATGATGTGGACTTTGTATGAAGATGAGGCTGAACATATGGCCTTGAGTGGAGCTGAATGGAGGATATGGGACAAGCATAGAGAGGTCGTGGAGTTGGATGCAAGGTCTCAAGAGATCATAGAGAAGCTTGAGAGTCCATGTAATGGGGTGACCGGATTCAAATGGCATGATGGGCTTATCTACTACAAGTCCTATGTCTATGTGCCCGACGTACCAAACCTGAGGAAGGAGATTCTCACTCACTTCCACCATAGCAAAGAAGGTGGTCATTCGGGATGGCTTAGGATGACCTATATAAGGATCAAGCATTTCTTCTATTAGAAGGGCCTAAAGAGAAGTGTGAAGAAGTGGGTGGCAGAATGTGACGTGTGTCAAAAGACCAAACATGATACGAAGGCCCCTACGGGTCTCTTGCATCCCTTACCCATACCGAAAGCTATATGGGAAGACTTATCCATGGATTTTGTGGAGGGCTTGCCCGCAAGTCAAGGGTACGAAGTGATCTTGGTGGTCATGGATCGCTTAAGTAAGTATGCTCACTTCATACCCCTTAAGCATCCATTTACAATGAAGAGTGTGGCTAAGGCCTTTGTGGACAATGTGGTGAAGCTCCATGGTTTCCTTAGAACCATTGTTATGGACCGGGATCGGGTGTTCATGAGCTCCTTTTGGAAGGAAGTGTTTGCACTGCAAGGGAGCAAAATGAAGACAAGTTCTTCATACCATCCGCAGACCGATGGCCAAACAGAGGTGGTCAACCATGCATTGGAACAATACTTGAGATGCTATTTCCATGATGAGCAAGCAAGGTGGATGGACTACATATCATGGGCGGAATATTGGTATAATACAACATACCACTCTTCCATCACACTTAGCCCATTTGAAGTGGTGTATGGAAGGAAGCCTCCTACCTTGGTGACTTATGAGAGGGGTATGGCTAAGAATGCGGAAGTGGAGGAAGCCTTGATCACTAGAGACGAGATACTAGCCAAGGCAAAGAGGGAGCTTAAGAAGGCCCAATCGAGCATGAAGAAATATTATGATAAAAGGAGAAGGCTAGAAGGGTTTGAGCCTGGGGACTTTGTGTACTTGAAGCTTCAACCCTATGGCCAAAAGACAATGAAGAGAAAGGCAAGCTACAAGCTAGAGAAAAGGTACTATGGGCCATTTAAAGTGGCTGCCCGTGTCGGAGAAGTTGTATCGGCTGGAATTACCACCAACCTCAAGACTTCATCCAGTGTTTCATGTGTCTCTCCTCAAGAGATGAGTTGGGGATCCTAGCTTGATTGTAGAGGAATTGCCTTCTTTCGATGAGGAAGGTAGAATGCTACTACAGCCCGCAACGATTCTTGAATACAAAATAGTGCCACGTGGGAGGATTAGAAGGAAGATCTGGAGAGTATTGGTGCAATGGAGAGGGCTACCTAGAGAGGAAGCAACATGGGAGGATTATGATGACATAGCCTTAAGGTTCTCATAATTTACCCTTGAGGATAAGGGTACACTTAATGGAAGGGGGAATGAAAGGATCCCAAGCGAAGATCATGTCCTACACGACCACGACGGGGAGGATAAGTTGCGAGATGCGGTCCCAGTGACACTTATGGGCGCCCCTAACATGCCCACAATGCGCACGGCTGAAGCACATGACATGCCCATAGCGCGCGCGGCCGAAGCACCACAGCCATGCCATGGCAAGCCCATGGCCAGCACCCAGACTTGCCTTGACAAAGTGCCACAGCAAGACTTTGGCTACCAGCCTAGCCAACCAGTAGCAGATGATCAAGAGTGGCTACCCACAGCAGCCACCTTCGGCAACGGAGCACTACCAGTCTTAGCGGTGACCGAGCGGGATGTAACGAGCATGGCCTGGGAGTCGGAGGAGCATCACCACCCATGGAGGAGAATGGCGGCGGTGCCACCGTGTAGGGCGGCGGACGGCGGCGAGATCAAGTGCATTATGGAGATATCTTCAAAGATTGATTTCTTTTTGGGGAGTGATTGAATAAATCATATCTTCTAGATTTAGGATGTTTCTCCTAAACTCTAGAAGATTAGTTTCCTTTTCAGTTAAGTTGTTTTAGGCATGTATCGTCAAATCTCCTTGATTCTAGGAATTGTTTCAAATTGTTTCCTTAAAATCTTGAAGATTTGATCTAGATTTGATTTGATTGGGTTGGTAGGATTTTGGAAGCTCCTGAGGATGCCTATATAAACACTCCTCGGGAGCAATAGGGAGTTGTGTTTTGTAAGCTTAGAGAGCTTATGAATGTTGGCCAGGCATAGGCACGTTTATGCCAGTAAACTTGGGGGGCTGATAACCTCTTAAGTTTGGGCGTGCTTGGGCTAATAACCCTTGTACGAGTGTTCTTGTGTTCTAGTGGTTCGAAGGACTAATAATCCTGAGACCATTCTTCGTAATAACAGTGAGGCATTCTTCATTTCTTGTGTGTTAGATCCTAATTACCATGCTCGTATGTTACTGAAAACAGTTCGGAAGGATCGATTGTGGTGTTGGAGCGGATCGCATTGAGGAGTTGGTGAATGTTTTGGAGTCCTTGACCGGGGACCCTAACAAAATCCCACGGACGGTATTCTTCCCCATTCCCGTCCCTATTAACTTTAATATAATATATTTAAATTTTAAATATATATATATTAATATATTAAAAATTAAAAATTAAAAATTAAAAATTAAAAATATATAAAATATATATAATCTTGACTCATGCTCTTCCTTCCTTAATGCAGCAATCTCTTGCTCTTCCTTCTTTAATGCAGCCGTCTCTAGCTCTTCCTTCTTTCACACAACTGTGTCTAGCCGTCTCCTGCTCTTCCTTCTTTAATGCAGCTCTTTCTTCTTTCACACAACCGTGTCTTACTCTTTTTTCTTTAACTGAGCTTGCTCTTCCTTTCTTTATGAACGATATGAGAACCTAGCTCCATCAGTCCATCGTTTATCTTCGCCAATAGCTACGCCATCGATGCCATCCATCACCTTTTTCTTTCTTTGGTACGCTCATCTCTTTCTTTTATTTTTAAAGAAAGATATCTCTTTATTTTTTATTTTGAAATTTAAATGTATTCTTTTTTTAATGTTGTTGCGTTGGGAATCTTATTTTTTAATTTTTTTCATTGTTAGTTATTTTCTTTCTCTCTTTTAGTTATCTTCTTTCTTATCCCAAAAGTCAAAGAATCTCTTATATTCATTATTTGATTATTCTCGATTAGTCTCCATCTTATTCTAAAAAAATTATTTTTTAATTTTTAATAAATTATAAATTAATAAAATATTTTATTTTTTTATGTAAACCAGCAAATGAGTATCCAGTGAGTACCCGTTATCTTCGTCCTTGCCCAACAAGAACGTTTTTTTTTCTAATGAAGACGGGATCAGTATAGACTGTCCGATTGCCATCCCTAATATTTTTTATTTTAAATAAATTATATTTGATAATATAAATTTACTATTAAAATTAACCTTATGGTCATTTAAAGTAAGTATGCGCAAATCCATAAATCAGAGTGAAACCAAACCAATTTTTTTTGGCTTGATTCGGTTTAATTTATTAAAATAATTAATTTGGTTTCGATTTTAATTTTAAAAACCGATCCAAATCAGTTTGTTTCTAAAAAGTAACCGTAAAGCCATCCATGTATGCCTCTAAGTATTTATACTATTTTTTATAAAGATATAAAGTATTTTTATATTTATTAAAAATAAACTGAATAAATATACATATAGGATCACCTTTTATTTTTGGAAATAAAGTAAGAACAATCTGTCTATACTCTATAGACCTAAAAAAGCAAGTAATAAATGGGCGTCATCCATGCCAAATTGGGATATTAATAAAGATGAGTTGGAACCGTGTACATTGCTTCCGTCCAAGCTTTCCTTCCACCATTATTCCTTTTTTTTCTGAGGCTGGAAATCTTGGATCGATCGACTTTCTATAAATTAAAATTTTTGCTTAGGGATGCACATCATAAAGCTCGTCCAAGTACAGCGAATCATTTGAACGCACTCATTGAAGACATCTCTCCCTGTATGGAAGGGCATTAATACCCTCTTTCAATGGAATCATCGTCCTTTACTCCACCTCTTTTACTCCACGCCATTTCCCTTCTCCATTCATTAAAGTTCCACGTATCCAAACCATCCACCTCATTATGACACTCGTTACAAGCGTTGAGCTTTGGTACCTCTGGTTGAATGAGAGCCGGTATCAGCCCATCAGTATTCTCTCTCTCCTCTTTCAAATTCATATAAGAGTCGTTTGATAGCCAGTAATTTATTGAGATTATCGATAATTTTAAAAAATTATCAGATAACTATATTTGGTATGTATTTTAAATAAAAATCTATCTTGCAAGTAGAGTAATTCAGATTACCTCATAGAGAGATAGCTATCGATATTACCGGATATGTTGTAATCTAATAATTTTTTTTTACAAAATTGCTCCTACCTTTTTAATAAAAATAAAATTATTTCTTTCTCGAAACAAAATTATTTTCTTTTTTTTCTTATGTATCACAGCCGTTATCTCTTGGTATTATTCATCAAAAGAAAAATATCGAATAAAAAAATTAAAAAAAAAAAAAACAAAAAATATAGTTATAAAAAAAGCCTAATTGAAAATATAAAAAATAAAAAAAATTTAATTACTATTTTTTTAAATTTATAAGAAAATAAATTAAAATTATTTAATTAAAATTTATTAAAAAATAAAATATTAATTAAAAATTAAATTACTATTCAGGATTGCTGGGAATACATCAAATGCAACCTAAATATTGTTCTATAATATTAAAAATTATCTTACTTGTTTAATAGAATGAACATGTTTTACTTCAATATATTTGATAAAATCTTTACTCAAATTTAATCAAGTATGAATTTTAATGATACCAATTCTACTAATAATCTAAGTCATTACATAATAAAAACTATATGATTTGAAAAATTTTTAGTTCATGCATTAAGCGGTAAAAAATTTAAATATTTTTAAATAACATAAAAATATTCAATTTAACATTGCAAGATTTGATATCTATTTTGGGAATACAAGGAGTGTGAGTTTGGTTTCTTATCTTGGATTATCACTTAAAGTACAATAGCTTTAGGCCAAAGCTTTACGGTTTATGAAAGACAAAATTAACTTAAGATTAAACTTTTGAAGGTGGAATCTTTTATCTTTTGTAAGTCAATATTATTCTATGCCAGTCCATCTTTCCTCAAATTCTATTGTACCCATCTCTTTGCTAAATTGTTTGATCAAACTATCAAGTTTTTTTCTCTAAGGCGGTAATTATGAAAGAAGGATAAGTTAGACCATTTGTTTGCATATAATTTGTCAACCTAAGCAAACCATTGGCCTTAGCATTCCAAAAGCTAGCTAAGCTTCTTTCCTCAGTAAGATAGTAGGTAAAATTATGTTATAACCCTCCTTATTTTCTATTTCCTTTAACCTAAGTATATATTTGAGGGGAGTTGAGCTTCATATATACGATCTTGATGATCATCCTCTCTTTAGAAGAAGATATGTAAAGTTTCCAGGTTGATGTTAAAGGAGTTGATTTGGTCCATTGGAAAGGTTAATTATTAGGTGGAATGCTAACCTATAGCCATGTAGTGATCCCTTAGATAGGCTACTGTTGATGTTTGATACAGATTATTTGGAACCTGATGCCTCTCTTAGTACTCTCTTAGATGAGAGGCTATTGGAATATGGACTTAATATAACATTATTTTTTCCTAATTTTTATTCTCATATGATATCTCAGATTCCTAAAGGAGGCAGTGATAAGTCACATATCTTGACATAGGGACAAGGCTATTGATGCTTATTTATGGTCAATGACGTCTATTTAAGATAGTTTCATATGAATGTTAATCAACATTTTATAATTGTTAGAAAAATTTAGAGGTGGTATGCATCTTACAAAGCTTTGTTCTTTATATGAAAACTAATTAAAGAGGCCTACTTATAGCTTAACTTTTAGCTCGTAGGATTTCTAATCTCTCACCTCATTGCATTAGATCGATGCATGCTTGAAAATAAATTTTTAGGGCTTCTTTTTCTTATGTTTATAATCGAAAGCTACATGAGAATCTCTCACCTTATGTTACTTTACTATTGAGATATTTTTATTGTAACAAGTTATTAATTTTTAATCTCTCACCTCATTGTAGCATATGCAATCTTAAAGTTGAAACTTTAGGATCTCTTTTTATTATGTTTATAATCAAAGACTACATGAAAACTGGCCTTATGTTACTTTACTATTGAGAAATTTTTATTGCAACAAGTCATTAATTTCATCTATTAGTCACATTCATCTAACCATCTAAGGTTTTCTTGATCATTCTTAATCCTTGTCCATATATACAAAGAGGAAGGAATGATGCATTGTTTGAACATAATGTATGCAGTACTAGAAGCGTTTTACTTCAAGCTAAATATATTACATATGATTTTTTTTAGAGCTAGAAGTTTAGCTTTCTAGAGAGGTTCTAGAATATGAGGATGTTCTCCACCTGTAATTTCATATACTTCTATTTGTACCTCTCAGATCATGGCATCTTCCACCAAAAAAAAGCCTAAATTCTAATGATTTTGTTATTGTTTCATTGGAAGGACCCTGATATAACTTCGTAATTAATTTTGGGTAAATTTTAGCTGCAGCAGCTGTCATGCCCAGACCCAAATATCGGGCTAGGGTGACAACCCGCCGCGTGCCGGGCACGCAAGGCGTCACAAAATTTTAACATATAACACCATTATATAAAACCAAGTCAAATACAATACTAAAAGTTTTGGGCTAACACCCTTACACACCACAATAATAAAGTCTGGGCATCAAGCCCTACACATATGTAATACTGGGGTTACAACAAAATAATGGTCTTGTTTTATTTAATAGAAGATCCATCACCCCACTATTCCATCTTCAACCTCGTGGCTGACAAAAACATTATAAGATTTTATGAGTTTACACTCAGTAAGTAAGCCACATTATACAATCAAATCATAGCATAGAACCAATAAGCATAAATGATCTACATGCTTAAACATTCTACAAGTACTCAAACATGCAATGTAAGTAAACCCACTGTTTATACTCTCAATGGTAACTGTAAATGTGACCCACGGCCCAGCAATATCTCAATAGTGTACCAACAAGCATCCCCTTAAAACATCCCCCTACTGAAAGGTCAAGATACCAGGGTCACGCCAATAGTGTACCAACAAGCATCCCCTTAAAGCATCCCCTACTGAAAGGTCAAGATACCAGGGTCACACCAATAGTATACCAACAAGCATCCCCTTAAAGCATCCCCCTACTGAAAGGGTCAAGATATCAGGGTCACGCCATGTCAAAATCCACCAGAACACATACTCTATATGTGTGATGCCACATCAAACCAAGCAGAACACATCCTCTAGATGTGTAGGTGGCATAAACAAGCAGAACACGTCCTCTAGACGTGTGTGTGGTATGACATGATAAAGGAGAACCGTGGCGACACATAACAGTACCTCACATCACATGCACTCATCATATCAATGACAACTCAATATTGCATAAACAGTGGATTATACCTACTGAACAATTGCATATATTACATCAATATCATAATAACTGCATCTCTCATGCATAATAACTGCATCTCTCATGCATAGCATCCACACATGAAATCATAGCACATAAACAGCCATATTCATAATATTCATCTACTTACAAATTTAGCCAATAACAATTCTTCATGTCACAATTCACAATTTAAACATTCATATAATGAATAATTTATTAAATACTGATAACTGGCTTACTTACCTTAGTACGCTATCCAACAGGTATATATGCAGCTAGTCAGATGTCTGAGCATCTACAGGATCATTTTACACAATTAATTTATTAGCAAAGAATATTAAAATGACCCTTAGAATTTCTACCCAAACTAGTTCACAGGCCCTACTTTGGGCTCGAATATCTCCCACTATACATACCCGATTGGGGAAGTAAAAATACCCCAAGAAAATAAAATTCACCAAGATTCTAGCCATATAATTATTTTTCTAAACCTGACCCGTTACGGGGCCCAAAATTTAGCCCAAAATCAGCTCACAGCACGGCCCAAAAGGCCTGAACCGGCCGGCCCAGCCGGCCCGGTTCAAACCCTTCCACCCGATCCCCTGTTTCACCGAACAGGGGACGGGCACATAGCCGGCGGCTGGGGCCGCCGCCGGCCAAATTGAGGGCGGCCCGACCGCGGTGGCCAGGCCAGAGCCGGCCGCCAAACCCCCTCCCTCTCCCTCAATTTCTCTCAGCTTCATCAACTCACCGCGCGGCACGGAGCTGTGCCGGTGGCTCGGCCGGCCGCCTTGGCCGGCCGGACTCTACCGGATGCACGCCCGATGCCGATGGAGGCGACAGGCCAACGCTTGGGCCCGGCGAGGCGGCAAGCATGCCACCAGGCCCGAACCAACCGACGGAAGCCGGTTTGCCACCACGCGAGAGGAGGGCCAATTGGCCCTCTCTCTCTACTCTCTCCACCACCACCCCGCCGGATGCCTCCCCCGGCGCCGGCGGGGTCGTCGGCCAGATCTCAGGCCCGGCGAGGCGGCGAGCATGCCGCCAGGCCTGAAACCAAGAGGGACG
Source organism: Calamus simplicifolius (assembly GCA_900491605.1). Classification (NCBI taxonomy): domain Eukaryota; kingdom Viridiplantae; phylum Streptophyta; class Magnoliopsida; order Arecales; family Arecaceae; genus Calamus; species Calamus simplicifolius. The sequence continues at coordinate 476,338 of UESW01005075.1, read as the reverse complement.
ACCAGGTTTCCATCTCTGTGCCTTCCAAGCTCTCACTGTTTCCTATCTCTTTCTCTCTCTCACGCTATCTCTCTCTCTCTCTCTTTCGTTCTTTCTCTCTCTCTAGAAGCTAGGGATTTACCTGATGGATGAAGCGCCAGCGTGAAGGAAGAAGTCCTTCTCCTCCCTATTTATTCACCTGCGCAGCGCCTCTGATCGGGGGTTTCCCAGAAGACTGAGCGCTTCGCTTGGAGCGAAGCGTTAGTCTAGGGAACCCAAAAGTCAGGAGCTTGGTTCATCTGAACCAAGCCTGGTTCATCTGAACCAAATCTGGTTCGTTTGAACCGGGTATTACAGCAGCCATTCCACTGTTGGCAAACATTGTTCCACATTTTGAACTTATAATGGCATGGTATGGGACTCGTGATGCTCTATCTATTGCTTCTCAAAATGGACTAAATATTGTTCGATCGATTAACGTGTTCTTCTAGATGATTATATTCTTTACTTTATTAAATGGTCGTTGAAGTCTTTCCAATGAAAATTATTTTTAACCATACTTTTAGAGCTGCTAAATTTATTGCAAAGAAGCTCCATCCTTGAGTTAGGTTATGATTTGGAGTAGAGTTTCCAATAAAACTAGCTAGTTAGCATTGTGATAATTGGTGGTAGAGGTGTGGCATATATACCCACGCTACTACTAGTTTATTCATATCACAAAAGAAGAGGAGTGTTCTCTTAATGTATATTGTGGTCCAAGAGATCGATGTGTTGCTTCTTAATGTTGACATACTATGTGATCCATGATCCAAGTGTTGTTATCTTTTACATGTTATATCCTCTAATGTATCCTTGAGATGTTTTGATCCCTGGCTTTGGCCAGGACAATCAAAATCTTGTAATTCTATTATTTCTGTTATTTAGTAGAAATAATGGAAGATTGACTTGTATTGGGGTCCATTGAAGCTTTCAATTTAAAACCCTAGTTTCGTACTTTTTATGGTGGCTTAGTTGCTATAATTTGTGTTCCTCTACTTCTATTTCCAATATGAGTATATATAACGGATGAAGTTGGTCGATTGGCCCTAGCTAATTAACCAATCGGAAACCAGTTGGCGTCTTGACCATTTGCAGGCATACCATACCTGCAAGCAAAGTTTGGTTCAGAAATCTCAATTAAAGAGCATCAACAAATTAGCCAGGTTATAGTGTTCTCCGTTAACCCACAGTAATGTATGATAGAGATATAGACTAAAAGATATGCTTTATATTATGTCTTTACATTTTTAATGAGAATTCATTTTGAGCAATGTGTGCCATTTACTAAATATATGTGCATGTGTCTAGTATTTACAAAGAGTATTTGATCTAGTGTGTAGAGTACGGCTTACACACAGAAGACTAGATCATCGGTTTTTTTGGAATACAGGTTTATTGTTCACAGTTTTAGATGGAATTGGACACACCATCAGTAAAACTGTAGCACAAATTTTTAGTAGGTCTGTCTTGACTACGGGGAATGGTTTATTCTAACTATTTATGCTAGTACACTTTGTGTGTATTGAACATGACCCAGTTGAGTTAATTATTTTATACTGACTTTATAAAATAATTTAAAACTCATGAATATTATGATTACTTATGCTCTTAATCTGAATTCTATTTTTAGACACGTGTATGTAGTGATTATTGCTTTGATTACACATAGAGTGAGATTCTATATGAGTCAATAAACTCAATGGGTTGGGCAATAACATTATATATATGGTGAATATTAATAGTTGAAGAAATCCACGTACTGTTAATTTAGATTGATGATATCCCCTTGAGAAAGCTTATAAGTTTTGATTGTATCAAATCTTGCAAGTGGATTTTTAATCCGATACATCAAATAAGTTAAGTGGATAAGTCTCAAGGATATAACAGCTAATTAAATTATATTATCAGTATTTAAATTTAATTGGTGGATATCTGTTATCTTAACGTGGGGAGATAATAAGTATTTAATATTAAGGCTCAAAATATAAATTCGAATATGATTAGGAGTACAATTATAATTCTTTAGTGGAATGAATTGTAATTTACATAATTGAATCCTAACCCGGGATAGGATTAGAGATTTAATTACGTAGGAAGTCCTTTTCATATTTGCCTATTGGTCCCTGTTGTAGCCCTATAAATACCCTCTCAGTTGGTTGCTAGGGTTAACGTTTTTGAGAAAAAAGAAAAACAAGAAACCCTAGGTCGGCCGAGAGATCCCACCATCTTGTGAGAGAAGGAAGGTATTTCGGAAATACGGCGGAAAGCTAAAAGGTTGAGGTTGAGCAATCAAATCAAAGTGTTCCAACGTTCAAGTCTGAAGGTATGATCTTATACTTATAGATTAGAACGGTAAAAGATTTTTGTATTACTCATATACGCTATAGCCATAATCTTGGGGGTATTCCGCGCTCCCCAACAATGTAAACCTTCGGTTACTCATGAATTTCTATGAAAAAAACTGTGTTTTTCTGAAGCTAGAGAACAAACGGAACTCACTTTCAGTTCTCTCCCTACCTCCCTCTCTCTCTCTCTCTCTCTCTCTGTCCCCTTCTGCACAACCGCGTCCCAGGCCACTCGGTTGCATGGTGCGCGAGGAACACGCGCAAGACCTGCATGGTAATCGGAAACACGTACATCTGTAAAGAAAATGGGAGCGCTAGGAAATATCAACGACGCAGGCCTCAGTGCATGCTGACTGCTAAACCATGCATCTGTGGCACCAAGGGCATGAGGGTGCCGTTACCAGTAGCATCCGAGCAGCTCAGCTCTGGCGAACCGGCACTACAAAAAAATCAACTTTTGCCTACGATTTTTTTTCGTAGGGAAAGAGAAAAAATCGTAGGTAAAGCCTTTCCCTACGATTTCTATCGTAGGCAAAAGTATAAAAAAATCGTAGGGAAAAGTGCGTATGGAAAGCCTTTGCCTACGACTTTTAAAAATTGTAGGCATAGATCAGACCTTTTCCCTACGATTTTTTTCGTAGGTAAAGATCATAATTCGTAGGGAAAGAATGAGAAGAATTTGAAATTCAAATTTAAATTTTAAAAACTATTGCCTACGAAATTTAAAAATCGTAGGGAAAAATTAAAAATATATTTTTATCAATACCTTTCCCTATGATTTGTCTTAAAATCGTAGGGAAAAATTGGCTAATTATAATTTTTTAAAAAAAATTCCCTATGAAAAACCCTAAAATCGTAGGGAAAAATAGGAAAAAATATTTTTTTATACACATCTTTCCCTATGATTTACCTTAAACTCGTAGGGAAACGTTAGGTAATAAAAATTTTTAATGATTTGTTCCCTACGAAAAACTTCAAAATCGTAGGAAAAAAATCAAGAATTTTTTTTATCCACTTCTTTCCCTACGATTTTTCTTAAAATCGTAAGAAAAAATTGGCTAATAATAATTTTTAATGATTTCTTTCCCTACGAAAAACCCTAAAATCGTAGGGAAAAATTGGCTAATAATAATATTTAATGATTTGTTTCCCTACGAAAAGCCTCAAAATCATATAAAAAAATCAAAAAAAATATTTTTTTACCCATATCTTTACCTATGAATTTTCTTAAAATCGTAGAAAAAAAATAGCTAATAATAATTTTTAATATTTTCTTTTCCTACAAAAAAAAAACTCTAAAATCGTAGGTAAAAATTAAGAAATTAAAAGAGGTTCATGGCATTTTCCATTGATCAACTTACATGATCATCAAGCAGCGAGCAAGAAGAGACAGCGAATACAAACTCATAGCATCATTGTTGATAACTACTTATATATATATATATATATATATATATATATATATATAATGAGTAATTGTTACAACAAAACACTATGCTTGTAAACAAAGACAAAACAAGGAGGATAAGCTGTCAACATATATGGTGGTGAAGAATGGAGATGCTGCCACTTCTCTAAGTGCAGCATTGGCCTGGGAGCCTCTCTTCTCAGAAGATCTTGAAGAGGATGCCTCCATGTGCCGCGAAAAATGGAGCAAACACGATAGGACGTCCAGCGCTCCATCCAGCTCAAGACTGAATTGGGTTCCCCATCATCATACATGATTCTCAGAGGACATGTAACAGCCGATGCAGAAAGAAGCTGCAGCAAAAGAACAAGTGATATCTTCTTGTCAAATTAACATCTAATAAACCAGACCAAAGCTCAATATGTATGCTGGAAAATCATGCAAAAGCTTGTTTGACCAGCTAAGCAGATATAGCATTGACTGTCAGCATATGAAGAACTTTTCTGAAAAACATGATCTCATCATTCTAGCAGCTCTAATGCAACATACCTTACAAATAAATGCATTAGTTGACAGTTTTTCATTCCAAGTTTTCAACTGTTTAGCACCCTGAAAAGAAAGACAAAACAATCTTCAACACATGGAGATTAGAAAGTCCAATAAACTGGTGCAGCCTTTCCAAAGACCTTATGGTGAATTGATTAAGATGCAAGCAAAGCTTGAACAAACAAAATGTGTCCGACTCTATTAAGATTAGAAAATGAAATGCAATGCACGCAAGCATGTTGTTCTTACAATTTATGAAATTTTGGTGTCACAAACAACCGGATGCACATTTGCATGCACACCACTTATTTCCTGCCTTCCCTTTCACCAAACACACTCTCCAAAAACACGTACTCACAGGGCAAGTCAGTACTCTTCCCCAATAGAGAGTGCAAAAATGGAATTAGAAAAACTTCATTGTCAGAGAACTACCATATCAGAGACCTTGTTTTCATAACACAACATCAGCAAGGCAACTGGACTAACAATAACAAATCAGTGATAACCCCACCAGTCTGACCGACAATGTAGTAAATCAAGATTATGAGGCTAAAATTCCTTCAGAAGTAGTGCAACATTTACATCCACAACCAGGAGGATCATTTCATAGAAAGAACAAAAAAATAAAGAACAAGTTACACTTCTACTAAGTTAATTTTTTGGAGCTTAAAAGTCCCAAGGTCAGAATATGTACCACATCCTTTCCCTGACGACATTTTGCATCGACTTCAAGGCCAATACCAGAAAGCCTGACTCGCCGCCCACGAATCAATGCTTGTAACCTAACAATTCCCTGCAAAGAGCGTAGGGTTACAACTGCTTGTCTCCTTACCAAGTGCCCTCGAACTAATGCCTGCAGCCTTATGATGCCCTTAAGTGCACGAAATGCCCTGCGTGACTGCATCAAAATTATACAGATATCAGACAGCATCAAGGACTTTTCTCCATTGAATTCTCCCATATATCTATATGTTCCACAGTTTGTAAAAGCAGTTAAGAGAGAGAGAGAGAGAGAGAGAGAGAGAGAGATCAGATGCAAGCTATAGTTCAACTCAGGTGCTTCCTGTTTGCGCACATAAGAGTGAGAGGGAGGGAAAGAGAAATCAACAATGATCTCTCTAAAAGGTTTATAGAGTCAAAAAAAAATGATGGGCACATTACTGATATAATGTGCAAATAGGAATACATTATTACTGATATAATGTGCAAAGGCGAAGTTGAATCATCATAGCTTCAAGCTCAAACCTCTCAAATATGCAATTACCTCAAAATATCTCTAACACTGAACTACAATCACATGTTTGCTAGCAACAAGGAAGAAGAAAATGATTTTGTTTACCTTTCCAATGGCAGCAGTGGTATTGCCTGCGGTATCAAGTGCATCAGTTCTCTCACGTATCCTGTGGCTCATTCCAGCCATCTCAGCAATGCCTCCAGCATTGTCACTGATGGGGCCATAGGCATCAATGGCCAGCCCAGTAGCAATGGTGCTCAACATGCCTAGAGCAGCAACAGCAATACCATACATGGCAGCAAGACTAAAGCTAACAAAAATGCTGACAGCAATGGCAAAAATTGGAATTATCACAGACTTGTATCCCAAAGCAAGACCAAAACAAATAATTTCGATACACCAATTATCAAGCACACAACAAGCAAACCACCAAACTTCATGATTTAAAATAGAAAAGTTTTCAAAGTTCAACAATCAAATTCTCATAAACTTCAGCTCTTTTTCCCCAATTTTTTTTTAAGCTAACGGCAAAGAGAAAGAAACTAAACATTTATCGATAGAAATCTCACCACAAGGACAGCAGAAGGCAGAGCATTCACCATCTCTCTCAACGACTGAATTTTTCTTTCCAAATCCAACCGATTCCCCTCCACCTCACAGAAGAGCCATCTCCAGCACGCTTGCTATCGCCGCTGGAATCAAGAGCATCTCCAGAAGCTCTGAACAAATAAACCGGCCTAGATTCCCCTCGAGCGAGACTCAACCCACGAAAACCCAATCGAAATGATTGCGGACTCTTGGAAATCCAACGCTTGACATCCCGAATTGAAAGAATCTACAAAACAAGAGAAAATTAAAAAAAAAAAAGGGAAAAGAAGACAGAGAAGTGGGAAGGAAACCGAAGCAATAAGGGAATAAACCTGCGGCGAGATGGATTGGAACGGAAGGAGGCAGAGGGCCTTGGTGGTGGACGTCATCGATGCTCGTAACAATTACATCAAAGCGGAAACGAAGATTAGGGTTAGGGTGAGGGATCTTGGGAGCTGAACATCGATTTACAGGCGGGGACGACGGTGGCGTTCGCTCTCACATTTCCTTCTCAAAGTTTTGTCTGGACTGCTTGTAGCGGCGAGGCAACGGAGTCCTAAAGCCCGAGATCCCCGCAGCTCCCGCTCGCCGCTAACAGATATACGCTGCCCGGATTGGCCTCGGACGAGGTCGCCGGTTTGAGCCCGCTTCAACCCGGCCGACGACGATGATGCAACCCGGCCGGCGACGATGATGCAACCCGACCGGCGACGATGCGAGGCGGAGGATTTAGGGTAAATCGTAGGGTGGAGGCCAGGAGCAGAGAAGCGGAAGCGGAATGGATCGATCGGGGTTTTGTTTTTAATTAACAACCCTTCCTTTCCCTACGATTATTAACAAATCGTAGGGAAACAATTTCATATTTTTATTAAAAAATAATTCCCAAAACCATTCGCAAATTATTTTTCCCTACGATTTTTATGAAAATCGTAGGGAAAGAATTCTTGAGAAAATAAATTTTGGCGGAAGTTTTGCCTCCAAAAAAAATTAAAATAAAATAAAATTTAATTTCCTAAACTAGTCTTTCCCTACGATTTTTAAAAATCGTAGGGAAATAAATTATTTTTCAAAAAAATTTATGGTAAAACTTTTTGAATTTTAAATAAATATCAAAACCTTTACCTGATTTTTAAAAATATCGTAGGTAAATGAACTTTTCCCTACGATTTCAGTAAAAATCGTAGGTAAAAATCAATCCCTACGAGTTTCAAAAAACGTAGGAAATATTGGATTTCCCTACGATTTATTAAAACTCGTAGGGAACGGTTGGATTTCCCTACAATTTTTTTAAAAATCGTAGGGAAAGGATCCGTATTAAAATATTTTTTTTTATTGTTATTCATATTTAAAACTCAATAATATTTGGCTCTAAATGTAATTTTCATGCCCATTAAGCATTATATTAATAATGCAGGAGTGATTACTATGATCGCAACCGTCGGATCGTCTCCGATCGGATGAATCGCAACGGTCGGATCGATAATCGCCAATCGGGATCATGGCTTGAATCAATCGCAACCATCAGATCGTCTCCGATCGGATGGATCGCAATCGTCGGATCTATCATCGCCGATCAAGATCATGGCTTGGATCGATTGCAACTGTCAGATCGTCTCTGATCGGATGGATCGCAATCATCGGATCAATCATCGCCAATCGAGATCATGGCATGGATCGATCGCAACCATCGGATCGTCTTCGATCGAATGGATCGCAATCGTCAGATCTATCATCGCCAATCAAGATCATGGCTTGGAGCGATTGCAACTGTCAGATAATCTCTGATCGGATGGATCGCAATCATCGGATCGATCATCGCCAATCGAGATCATGGCATGGATCGATCGCAACTATCAGATCGTCTTCGATCGGATGGATCGCAATCGTCGGATCTATCATCGCCAATCAAGATCATGGCTTGGAGCGATTGCAACTGTCAGATCGTCTCTGATCGGATGGATCGCAATCGTCGGATCGATCATCGCCGATCAAGATCATGGCTTGAATCAATCGCAACCATCAGATCGTCTCCGATCGGATGGATCGCAATCGTTGGATCTATCATCGCCGATCAAGATCATGGCTTGGATCGATTGCAACTGTCAGATCGTCTCTGATCGGATGGATCGCAATCATCGGATCAATCATCGCCAATCGAGATCATGGCATGGATCGATCGCAACCATCGGATCGTCTTCGATCGAATGGATCGCAATCGTCAGATCTATCATCGCCAATCAAGATAATGGCTTGGAGCGATTGCAACTGTCAGATCGTCTCTGATCGGATGGATCGCAATCATCGGATCGATCATCGCCAATCAAGATCATGGCATGGATCGATCGTAACTATCGGATCGTCTTCGATCGGATGGATCGCAATCGTCGGATCTATCATCGCCAATCAAGATCATGGCTTGGAGCGATTGCAACTGTCAGATCGTCTCTGATCGGATGGATCGCAATCGTCGGATCGATCATCACCGATCAAGATCATGGCTTGGATCGATCGCAACCATCGGATCGTCTTCGATCGGATGGATCGCAATCGTCAGATCTATCATCGACAATCAAGATCATGGATTAGTCTTTGTACAATAGACTCCGGTGCACAAAGCAGCAACAGGTTCGGGTAATGGGCTCCGGCCACCTTATCTGCAGCATTGAATTGAATTTAATTAAATTCAATCAACTATCCTAGAGATCGATAGCAGCAATTCACGAATGATATCCCTTCGTTCGCTGCATTGACTGCATTTGATTTCTAACAACATTTTTTTTCTTTATTTTATAAAAAATAGATTTTATTTTCTATTTTTTTATCTTTACAAATTACTTTTGGTAATTAAATAGAAATAAAAATTACTTTTTTATTTCTTATATTTATTATAAAAAATATCTTTTAAAAGGATAACTAAAAAAGATATATACATAATAATATTTTTATTTAATATTATATTGCATAATATGTATTATAATATATAATATATTCTATATTATTATAATAACTTTATAACATGTTCTATATACATTATGTATTACAATATAAGATTAATAATTTTATTAACAATATGATAATACATAATAAATTATAGTATACAACAATATTATAATAAGTAATTATTTTGTTATATAAAAAATATTATATAATATATTTTTTTTTTATGTATTATATATAAATACATATTTACTATATATATATATTTAAATAATAATTAATATAAATATAGTAAATATAAAATTTGATTTTAGAAAAGGTATATAGCCTTTCCCTACTATTTTCGTGAAAATCATAGGGAAAGGGTTGGATTTCTGAAAAAAAAAAGGGTTTTTCTACGATTTTTATTAATTCGTAGGGAAAGGTTGGCTGTCTTTACCTACGATTTTTGTGAAAATCGTAGGTAAAAGTATGCATTCTTTCCATGAAAGGCTCTAGAGTCTTTCCCTACGATTTTTATGAAAATCGTAGGTAAAAGTATGCATTCTTTCCATGAAAGGCTCTAGAGCCTTTCCCTACGATATGATAATCGTAGGGAAAGACTAGTGACCTTTCCCTACGATTTTTTTGAAAATCGTAGGAAAAGACTTTTTAGAAAAATAAAAAGCCTTTCCCTACGATTTTAAAAACTTGTAGGGAAAGATGAGATCTTTCCCTACGATTTTTTGAAAATCGTAGGTAAAGATTTTTTCCAGATAAATTTTGGAGGGAGATTTTGCCTCCAAAATTTTATATAGCCTTTCCCTACAATTTCCAAAATATCGTAGGGAAAGGCTCTGGATCTTTCCCTACGATTTTTTAAAAATCGTAGGGAAAGATTTTTTCAGAAAAATTTTGGAGGGAGATTTTGCCTCCAAAAATTTATATAGCCTTTCCCTACGATTTTCAAAAAATCGTAGGGAAAGATACCTACGATTTTTGAAATCGTAGGGAAAGGTTTTAACCTTTTGCCTATAGAATCTTTGCCTACGATGTTTAAAAAGTCGTAGGGAAAGATATCTTTTGCCTACGATTTTAAAATCGTAGGTGCGAAAATCGTAGGCAAAAGTCATTTTTGTTGTAGTGCGGCTTTCCTTTTTCCAACAGTCTCCCCTCAGAAGAGAAATGACACATGTTGGTGCTGGCTCAGTCCAGTACAAAACCTATCACATTGTTGTTACGATTCCAGCGCAGAAGACTTCAAGCCCCACCAACCACTGCAAAATCAAGCACCTCGATCGCATGCAGAACCAACGTGACAACTCGCCAGAGATCGAGTTACTATCGCAGCACCAAGCCCCAACCAATGTCAGATATATATCAAACTGATCATAAGAAAGAACAGAAAACTTCTCTTGAGATGCATGGTTGTACAAAACGCAAAAAGGCAAAGGATTCCAGTGCCGTTACAGCTAACTCAATGAAATGGAAACCTAGCTAGTCCGGGTTTGGCAAGCAAGCTTTGCCCACTGCGATAATAAATAGTACATTGTTTTTGGAGCTGGCTGCAAAATTTGAACGCCGGTAACTTCGTCGTGTCCTAACATCGGGAAAAGTTAATAGGATAGAAATCTTATGAATTGATGAAAAAAAAGGGAAAGTCTTAATTAATGATGATAAGCTGCTTTGGAACGGTGGCCACAATAACTGCACCGGGATTCTAATTAATGACATGACACCACTGTCAAGATTGCGTTATAACACGGTTAATTAATTTATATATATGTTTAAATTGGATAGATACCAAGCCATCTGAAAGTTGGGTTGGCGGTGATAATTGTCAAAGGATCAGAAAATACGCTGTAAATTTACTTGTTTATTATGTATACTAAGTTACAGATGTACCATTCTGAAGCTCAAAATAAAGTAGACGTTACAAAACTACACGTCCGTCAGCGATTGTTAGTGAGGATAGGGGTGGGTTCCCCACATTTAATTAGCCCCCTCCTCCTTGCATACAGTGACTTTCGGTTTGCTGTGGTGTGTGAAGAGGACTGATTTTGGCCTTGACCACAACCTCCCCTTGCCAACACCTCAACACCATCTTACTTTCATCAGTTCTATATCTGGGGTTGCCATTTTGTCCCTACTCATCTCGTCTAGGCCTTTTAGCGTGAAGGAAGAGAAGATGGCAATGGAGTTAGAGACGAGGGAGATGGAGGAGATCAAAAAGGCTATGGCGGCGGATGTGATGAAGGAGAAAGTCTACCCTGCTGCACTCCACTCCCATGAGGACATCGTCAATAACAAGGCTCTGTTCATGGATTCTCTTCGCCGCTTTCACTCCTTTATGGGCACAAAGTTCTCGTATATATAGGACTTGTCATGCTTTTGATTCTCTTTCTTCTTCCTCCTTCGCTCCTCTGATCTCCCTTTTGTGTTTTTAGATTTTTATTTATATCGTATGGGCTATGATGATCTCTTTCTTCTTTGATGGTGAAGGGCACCCGTGTTAGGAGGAAAAGAAATTGATTTGCACCTTTTGTATAATGAAGTGACTCAAAGGGGCGGTCTTGACAAAGTATCTCTATCTTCTCTTCTGCTGTTTATCTGATCACCATGGCATCTTAGATATGCAAATCGTTTTCAGATATAATTAACGATGTTTTATAATACCATTCTATATATTATTGTTGTTAAATTCAATAAATGTAGGTGGTTTTAGAGAAGAAGTGGAAGGAGATAATGGTGTCTTTCAATTTTCCTCCGTCTACAACAAGTGCGTCCTTTGTTTTAAGGAAGTACTATTTGAGCCTGCTCCATCACTATGAACAAGTGTACTATTTTGGAGCCCAGGGGCATCCTATCCCTCCTTCTGGTTAGTATAGGTGATACTATCAATTTTATGATATACAATTCTTTTTTTCTTCTGGAGCATCGTTGGTTTATTTTTATCAAAAAGAAGAAGTTTTATTATTTTTTAAAAAAAATACAACAACAAAATAAATTTTTAATCTCAAACTAGATAGAGGGACTGACTATATGAATCCTCTTATTCTATTCTCGTTAGTTTAAAGAAATAATTCTGTATTAAATCATTTTTCTTTATATATAGATTTTAATTTTTTTTCTTTATTTTTTATATAATTTTTAATATATATTAAATCATTTATTCACACAAGTATATCTTTAGGCTTACATTACATATTTTTAAACCATCAAACCATTTAAATCGTCATTCTCTCAATTTATCCTCAATTGATGCTACCTCTATCTTTTTATTAATGACTATATTTTATATTTTATCTTTTCTTATATTACCACATATTTATTTTAATATTCTTATTTTAGCTACATTCATTTTATGTATATATAATTTTATAATTACTCAACATTTTATATCGTAAATATATATAATTGATTTTATATTTATTTTATTATATTTTTTTAACTTGATAGATGCTCTATTATTATATGATATTTTAGTTGTATTTCTTCATTTCATTCAACCTACTTTAATCCTATAAATGATATCATTCTCAATCTATTTTTTTATAAATAATTGATCATAAATATTGAATATAATTACTTTTAGAAACTTTATGATCCTCAATTTTTATTATGCACCCATTCTATTTCTAATTATACTAAAAGTACTTTTTATGTATTCTATCTTTATTCTATTTAACTTGAAATTTTTATATTCTAAGGCATTTTTTGATAATTCTAACTTATAATTAACGCCAGCCTTTGTTTCATCAATAGTATTATATTATCTATAAATAACATGCATCATAAGATATTATCGTGAATAAGCATTGGTAAACTTTTCTATATTTGAAGCAAAAGGATAAGATCAAGATTAATTATCCGTTTCATCATTTAATATATATTTTCTATTTATTTTTCAATTAATGACCTTATATTTCAAGTTGCCAAATATATTTTATTTTCTTAGAGTAACTTCTTTTCTTACACCCATCTATAAAAGGAATAAAAATTCTAACTTACTTGGTACCACGTCTAGGCTCGGTGTTCTTAGAGACCAACCTAATTACTTTTGTAAAACTTTCTGCTACACCTAAGATCCAATGTAGCCTGGCATTTCTAAAACCTATCCTAATCTTAATGATTTTTTCTGTTAGATTTATGTTCATTGGATGCGACTATAGTTTTACACCAATTGTCAACCTACCATAACCTTTCTTCTTTGTCCAAACATGAGACCAACTATGTATAAAACTTTATATGTAGATGGGGTTGATTTATTTAAAACAATGTGTCATCAATTTATTAAGTCTTTAATATTTTTGGTGAAGTGTATTGTGCCCTTGCTACTACGAGGAGAAATAAGAATAATGTGGGTGGTTGATATAGCTTCGTCACCAAGCAAGGCGCCTAAAGTCAAGCATGAATGCACACCAGATGCTTCCGATTCGATGATAAAGAAATCTGGGGGCAAGCAAAGAGCACAATCACAGCAGAAAAGAAAAGGTGAATCAATCCCATATTTTAGAGTTTACATTATCACTGCTGCTTTAGCTGTTTTCACTCATTCTATTAATTTATTTTTCTTTATAAATTAATACAATGACTATAGAAGGATCGAAAGAAATAGATTTATTTTTCTTTATAGTTCAAACCAACTATCAGAATGTTTACGGAGAACTCTTCATGTTATGCTATATGATAGAAGAATTTAGATAAAAGCTGAATTAATTGGATTGTTGTTACCGTTGAATTACCAAAATAATGATTATTATTTAATATGTTTTAGTAATACAATGGTTATTATGGCAGTAACAACAGACAAATTGAGCTCTTATCCCGATATTTCTTCTCTATTATATCATGTGATTAGTCTCAACAAGCATTTTATCAACAGTTAGTTTAATACTCAAAAAATAATAATCATCGTTAAACATTACTGCAAGTTTATTTGAGTAAAATGATTATTGATTTATTAGTTTCAAATCTTCATGCTAAATCAAATGGATGTTTGCGATTATGTGAGTCACATATTCGAATGATATTCTTATCTTTCTATTATGGTGAGTGGCATATTCGAATAATATTCTTATCCTTTTATCATGGTCTATTGACATTTTTTTTCACCAGTAATAGCCATTATGACAACTCTTACGTTAGTCCTACAACAACCAATCTAGGGTTGCTTTCAACTATAACTATCATTATTTGTTATAATATTTGGTATCAGGTTTTTCAAGATCATATTGTTCATATTCCAAATGAAGAGATTCTATTGTCCAATTCCTGATGTTTGTGCGAGCCTTAGCTTCCTTTTAGATGTTGGTATTTTCAATGTGTGATTCTATTCCCTATTTGATAGTCTTTTTTCGAACATTAAATTTAGCGAGTGGCCCAACCTCCAGACGATACTTGTTCTCTAATAATACTGTATTAATCCCAAACTACAACAAAGAATGGATAGTTCGAGAGGCCATTGATAAGCACATTTTAGGATGAACAATCCAATTGGTGCTAGTGGAAGGCACCCATTCTCTTATATTAAACCAATCCTCAACCGCCATGGTGGAAGAAGTATTGAGCAAAGAATGCGATGGTGATTGATGGTGCTCATTTGGATGATAACTATCCAATTGGACATATTGAAGGGCTTATTGTTCCTAGTCTATATTCATAAAAAAATATGATAAATAATACAAATTAGGGATGAAATAGGACTTATGTGCTAATAAAATAGATGCTAATGGATAAATAATTAAGTAATGAAGAATAAGTTTAAATGCTATCTTGCTGTGAAGGATATCTATTTGAAGTAGATTGAGTCTTTTGTGGTCTATATATTCATAATACCATTTAACTATTCTTGATATGCAAATCTACAATGATTTATGTGTGCATGTAAGTTGATACTTAAAATTGGTATCCTCTAGTCATCTATTTATTTTTAAAGAATATTGATGTTATAAGAAGTATATGCATATAGTGTTAGCAAAGCAAATAGGGATACATTTATAGAGGAGTGATTTAAGAGATCTAGAGACTCTAATTCAACTCTTGGTAGTGCATTTCCAAAGATCTATTCCTCATGATTGTAATATGGGGAGGCCTTATATATGTCCCTTTTTCTCAAAAATCATGTTCAATAGATGGGGGCAAAGAAAAATAGAAGATAATAAACTCATGGTGCAAGATATAATATATAGTGATGCATCCAACAAATAGTAGCATCTGTATTGGATCTTCAAAATCATGGCATCTAACTAATTCAAAAATGAGAAATAATGAACTATCAATTCAACATAGCGTGTCCAAAGTAACTAAAATACTTAAAAAAACACTTAGAAGTTTGATGTTATAGATTATATTTTTAGAATAGGAAGTAAATATATTTGATTCTGATTCATAGGGATTGTTATAGATTGTATTTGTAGAATAGGAAGTACATTGCATTTGTATAATAGAAGTAAATATATTTAATTCTGATTATATAAATTTGATGTAATTAGTTTTCCTTCCCAACATAGGATTTATAGCTTGTATATATATCTAAGAGATTGATGAATAAAAATACACAAAAATTACTTTCTTCTTTCTCTTTTTTAGAGTTCTAGTTATATTTCATGGTATCAGAGCTTTCGGGCTTATAACTTTTCTTGAGTTTTTATTTTTGGCAATTTTTTTTGTTCTCACTGCCTACACCTAGGAAAGTGCCACTCATCGATCAACCTTTGCTCAGAGTTTCGTTGCTGAAATCTGATCCTTTTTCATTCGTTCTGCTCGCCTCAATATTCACAACAAGTTTACTATCTATTTGGGTCAGCATCTATTCGGTGTTGGATCTATTTTGGGACATGTTTGGATTCTTTGGATATTTTTAACTTTGTTATGGTTTTGGCTCTGTTATTTGATTGATTTTGATAATATGAAAGAAAAAAAGTCTGTTATTATATCTAATGTGGTTCGTGTGATGTCAAAAATCATAAAACACAAACTTAATGGATTTAATTATTTATATTGGAGTAAAACTGTTAGACTTTATTTGCAGAGTATTGCTATGGATAATCATTTAATTGATGATCCATCTAGCGATGACTTGAAAACCTTATGGCTAAAAGAGGATGCTTGTCTATTTTTGCAAATACATAATTCTATTGATGGTGAGATGGTTGGTTTGATAAATCATTATGAATTTATGAAAGAATTGATGAATTATTTAAAGTTTGTATACTCTGGCAAGGAAAATATCAAACACACTTATGAGGTATGCCAAATCTTGTATCGTGCAAAAAAAAGTACATATCCTTTACCGACTACTTTATAAATTTTAAGAAGACTCATGAGAAACTTAATATGCTACTTTCATTTTAAACTAATGTGAAAGTTTAGCAAGCTCAAAGAGAAAAGATGGCGATTATGAGCTTCTTGGCTGGTCTTTCTTCTGAGTTTGAGGCTGCTAAATCTTAAATCTTTTCTTCATAGTCAGTTTCATACAAATGATTTAGGAACACTAAAGTATTTCTTGGGTATTGAGGTGACAAGAAGTAAGAAATGGATCTTCTTATCTCAAAGAAAGTATGTGCTTGACTTATTGTCTGAAACAAAAAAAATTGAAGGCTAAACCATGTAGCACTTCAATGGTTCCTAATTTGTAGCTTACAAAAGATGGTGAGTTATTTGAGATCTGAGAGATATAAAGATTAGTTGAAAAGTTAAACTATCTTACTATGACTTGTCCAGATATTGCCTATTCAGTTAGTATGGTAAGTCAATATATGTCTTTTCCAACTATTGATCATTAGAGAGTTGTAGAACAAGTTTTATGCTACTTAAATGGAACTTCTGAGAGAAAAATCATGTAGGGCAATCATGATCATACTGGGATTGAATATTTTTAGATGTTGATTCGGTAGGATTCAAAGAAGATTGAAGATTTACTTCATGCTATTGTGTATTTGTTGAAAAAAAATTGGTTTAATAAAAAGTAAGAAGCAGAATATGGTTTCATGTTCAAGTGCAGAATCATAATATAGGACTATGCTAAGTCTATGTGTGAAATAATATGGATATATCAGCTCCTCACTGAAGTGGGCCTCAAGAGTTCAATACTAGCTAAGTTATGGTGTGACAATCAAGCTGCACTTCATATTGCATCTAATCAGTCTTTCATGAACGAACTAAGTATATTAAGATTGATTGTCATTTTATTCGTGAGAAGATTCGGCAAGGTTTGATTTCTATAGGATATGTGAAAATGGAGATCAATTGGGAGATATCTTCATAAAGGCTATAAATGGAGTTTGGATTGATTATTTTTATAACAAGCTGGGAATGATAAATATTTATGCTCTAGCTTGAGGGAGAGTGTTACAGATTATATTTCTAGAATAGAAAGTAAAATATATATTTGATTCTAATTCATAGGGATTGTTACATATTGCATTTCTAAAATAGGAAAGGAAGTAGATTGCATTTGTATAATAGAAGTAAATATATTTGATTCTGATTTATAAGGATTTGATATAATTAGTTTTTTTCCTAACATAGGATTTGTAGCTTGTATATATACCCAAGAGATTGATGAATAAAAATACATAAAAATTACTTTCTTCTTTCTTTTTTTTAGAGTTTAGTTGTATTTCAACCATTATTAGAAAACTTTGAGAAAAGGTAATAGAAATCATCAATCAATAGTCAAACCAAATCTTTTTATGAAACAAAAATAAAAATTTTAGTCATACAAGTTCTAAAGGCTCAAGATAATCAGTTCAATGAAGGTGATCGGAGTTGATTTGGAATGCACGTCCTTCTCTTAGGCTACTTTGGTATGTGCTTGGATTCCATTAAGCTAGGCCACCTTGATTAAATACTAAATAGCCTACTGAATTGAACTTGGCTTGGATGCCAAGTGGCTATCTACCTAGCCTGCATGGTTTATATTTTAGTGCACAAAGCATGGTGTATATTTTAGTGTATACAAAGTAGGTGTTTAGGCGTGCAAATGAGGCAGGTCTAGGCATAGGATATATAAGTCTGTCCATCTTCCTGCAGTTGTTTCAATCTTAGGTGAAATTTTGCTCATTTCAATGTAAGATTTAGCTTAGGAAAATACCATATACCACCGTTTCGCTTGATCTACTGAAATAAAGTAGAAAGTGGTCTGGGAGTTAAAACTAAATCAATCTTGTGGAGGCATTTTTCCCATTGAGCCTTCAGTTTCAATTCCACTTCGAATGATCAAATCTTTGTTTAAGTTACAATCTTCTCATGCATTCCATGATCAATTTAGATGAATCCTAGCTTAAAAAAGTGCAACAGAAGCATCAAATGTCTGATCTGATTTAAAGTAGAGTTATCTGCAAGATGTTGTCCAATTCTGTTGGCCTTAGGATAATATCAATCTAGACATAATTGATATGTGGTACATAATGCATGGTTTGTGAGCTAATACCAACTACATGTATCCGTGAGAAATTCTTGCCATTGCCTGTTGGCTTTATATATATATATATATATATTCTAATATATTCTCCCCAGTCATAGAAGGGTGCCATTTTTGCACCAAGACTTGCATTAACCCCCTGATAAGACATATTGAGCATTGTATACCAATATGTGACTTTGGGCTCGAAAACTGATAGGCATTTTGAGCAAAATGCAATAACAATTTTTCCTCTTCTTTTCCATTGTGATCAAGTCCTAAAGACCATTAGGAAACCTTTGTCTACCTTGAGCACAAATCTCCCCAAGGACTCAACTAAACGCTCTTGTCGCATCACGGACACGTCCAGCATGACATAGTGGTGCCTAGAAAACCCTTACGAGCTGCTTGAAGTGGGCGAAACTTGGCGAGGTGTCCATTTTTTTAATTAATTTTTGCTACATAGTTATCATATTTATGCAATAGGAGTTTGATTATTCAACCAGGATTTCCTCTATACTTTTCAAATGAACATTATGTTAAAGGTTAAGAGTTATTTATGTTGAAAATAATATTTTTGGTAGCGCTCTATAATGCTCAAAGAGAAATGCTGGAGTAAGAGAAGTTTCTATAATATCATTTCTATTAGCTTTCCTCACTCACTCTATAACTCACTACAATATATCTATTTATAGATATAGAAAGTGACTATTGATCTGCCCTCATTAATACATCATAATGAACCTTTTAGACTTTCATATGACTTTTAGTTTTATAACATGACTCTTCAGATTTCAATGTGACTCTTCATTTTCTGCAACTATAGTTAATTCTTTAGAATTTATTATGACCTCTCGGTTTCATCACCATAATTAAGTTTACCATTTCCAACACCCCCTTTAAACTTAATTGTCTTGTTCATCATATCTTCAATACTGATTTGGACCGCAACTCGAAGGAAAATCTCTTCTTGCAATTGTCCTTCTCATTGATGTATGAGGTGAATATCTTGTATCTTCTTCAATCACCCTTTCTTTATCTTCTATAATAACTCTTCTATTCATTATCAGCTTCAGTTCATTTAATTCTTTAATACTATCTTCATATTTGTTCTTCAGCTCTTCATAGGCTTCATGCAAATCTTGCATTGCTATCTTGACATCTTCAATTTTTGAAAATGAACATCTTTCACAGAAATATTATAAGTATTTTTCAAATAGATAATTGCTTGTAATGCTGCAGAATTTTCTGCTTCCTTCTTTGAAATAGAAACTGGACCATCAATCATAAAACTTTCACTTATATCTAAAAAATTGACTGTTGCCATAAAACTTGAAGAATGATCTGGTACAAACTTCTCACTTGTATACTTTGCTGGAGAAAAATTTAGTTTTTTAAGCATTTCTTTGAGCATTACCTTGTATGGTGCAACCACAACTATTACCTTTTCATCTTTCATTTCGCTCAATTGGTGTTAAAGTTTCTATTCTTCAACCTCTAAAGACTACTCTTATCTTCTTTTTCTTTTGCAAAGTCTTGTTATCTTAGACTTGTACACTTCTCAACGGATTCCTTTGATCCGGAGACTTAACACTTAGATAGAGGATATGAACTTCTTCACGGTAGGCACTTGGGCTATCTTGCTTTCCTTGCTTTCTTTGACACCACTTGGTTGGGATCGACCAGGCTCTAATATAGTTGGGGATCAACCAGGCTCTGATACCACTTGTTGGAAACAAGGTGAGCACACAAGGAGCTCTGATACCACTTGTTGGAAACAAGGTGGGCACACAAGAAGCTTTGATACCAGATTGATTGAAGTAGAGAATACTATCAATAAGAAAAATAACACTCTCTTATTATGGAGATGTTAGAGGGAATACATCTTTTGGGTCTCTCTCTATTTTTCATCATCTTCTTCTTTTTCTTCTACATTTCATGGGCAAACACCTTCCATATTTATAAACATCTAGATATCCTTTCATATACCACTATTTAATACATGCATAGAAAAACTAAAAGACATTTGCAGAAAATTAAGAGTCAATTACAAAATGAGCCTATGAAGATATATGTTGATAATAAGTCTGCTATTGAACTAGCTAAGAATCCAGTTCAACATGGAAGAAGCAAACACATTGACATAAGATTTCATTTTCTTCATGATCAAGTTAAGAAAGGTATTGTGAAGGTTGTGTACTGTAAATCAAATGAGTAAATTGTTGATATATTTACAAAATCACTCAAAGGTGAAGATTTTCAAAAGCTGAGAAAGATGCTTGGAGTCATGGCACCAAGAAAAAACAAGTTTATGGGAGGAAATGTTGGAATATTAAACTTGTTTTAATACACTCTTGAAAGATCAAAGACTTCATGGGAGAAAGGAAGAGTCACTCTTGAAAAGACCAAAGGCTTCATGGGAGAAAGGAAGAGTCATTTTGAAAAGATAAGATGGTTCAGAAATTTAAAATTGACTCTTAGTATTTTGTAATTGACTCTTAATTTTCTGCAAATGTCTTTTAGTTTTTGTATGCATGTATTAAAATAGTGGTATATGAAAGGATATCTAGATGTTTATAAATATGGAGGTGTTTGCCGATAAAATGTAGAAGAAGAAGATGATGATGATGAAAAATAGAGAGAGACTCAAAAGATGTATTCCCTCTAACATCTCATAATAAGAGAGTGTTATTTTTCTTATTGAAAGTATTCTTCACATCCATCAATCTGGTATCAAAGCTTCTTGTGTGCCCACCTTGTTTCCAACAAGTGGTATCAGAGCTCCTTGTGTGCCCACCTTGTTTCCAACAATTTATGCATGAGTTACATTAATTTGTCTCTACTGTTGTAATCAAAAGACTTTAGGAAGTGTGGATTGAATGCATGTAATAAAAGTTCTGTATGTCGACCAACAGAGATTTGATTATTCTGTTGCAATTTTCTCAAAACATCAGAGATTGAGCGTTATTTATATAAAAAGTTATTTTTATCTCTGCTGTCATTAACAAAGACTTTTGGCTTGTTTCTCTTTATTTTCAAGCGTGGATGGGTCGACGCAACAGGCCCGTACTTACTGCATAAAGGCGATGGTGGACGCGCTCGTAGTTGTTTTTTATTCTTTTCCAAAAACACGACATCGCAACCAAGGACAAGCAAATACAGTGGCCCAGATTTTCTAGTTTAGTTATCAAAAGCTAAGACCATGCATGGTTCAAAAATTGTCTGAAAATTGAGTGTCTTTTTTATTTGTTTTCCTTCCTCTTTTCCAACAGAAGCATCAAGAAGAAAGAAAAGGAAATAGTTTGATGTATTTGAAATATGGACCGTGTATCATTTTCAGATGTTGGCATTTGATCCGTTGTCTCAAGTAGTTCGCATCTCTTCATATAATTTTATTTTTTCAGTGCATACTGGTTTCTTTATGATATCCCAGACCTGTAATAAATTTTCTGTTGTTCAAAGATTGACAACTTACTCCGATTTTGATTGTTTCAGAGCCGAGTAATTTCACTGTGACTGGATCAATCGACGGGAAGTTCGATTATGGATATTTGGTCACAGTGAAGATTGCCACAGAGACGCTGCATGGAGTGCTCTATCATGTTGAGCAGCCCGGAGACTCCACAACTATTCTGCCTCCAGCGAGTGCCGCTGCAGCCAATGTTAATACCCTGACCGAAGGGAAACTCAAGAAGAAGAGAAGGTGGAGACGTTCTGACCCTGCGCACCCGAAGCCGAACAGGAGTGCGTATAATTTCTACTTCGCTGAACAACATGCCAAGCTGAAAGCTCTCTATCCTCACAGGGAGAAGGAATTTAGCAAGATGATAGGAGTATCCTGGAGCAGACTGACTGAAGAAGAAAAAAAGGTAATCGTAATTACCTCTTACGCAATGATAGATGACTGAAATTAATTTCTGCATTAGCTACCTGACGTAGTTTAGATTGCTGCTGAACAAGGTTATCATGGGCTACTGGCTTTAATATTTAGATGTTTTTCGATAGACATTTTTACAGTCGGGAAGAGTTTTCAATTGTATATTTTTCTTTTCTCCAGGAATATCGGGGTCGTGGAGAAGAAGACAAGGAGCGGTACAAGAGAGAAATGGAAGAGTACAAGGAGAAGCTGAAGCTGCAGCAGCAGCAGCAGTCCAATGAAGTAGTGGAGGCCAAGCCATCCAATGACGACAATGTCGAAGCTGAATGAATGGAGTTGTGGTCCTCAGGTTGTGAAGGGGGTCGCCGAGCACTTGGTAAAGCATGACAAGGAAGAGAGTTCGTCTCTTAGCAATATTGTTTTAGATTTTCTGTAGGAACCAACCGTGAGTAGAGACATTAAAGTGGTTGTGAAGGAAACAAGTCAGACCTATGATAGATCCGAGTCCGCAGTAGTCTTTTCTATGGTTATCTTGCGGCAGTGGAACATTTTGGGTTTAGAAACAAAAACTTTAATATATCCTGCGAGTGTTTCCATGGGTACCGAATTGCTCGATCGTGTTTTGACTGTATGTTAATTATTTCTGTTTTATCTTGCAATCCGGCAAGGATGGACATACTGTGCACAGGGGATGTTGGGACTGCAGAAAGCGTACGTGCTAGCCCTCCTCCTGTAATACCTCTCCCTCAAGCTGAAGGAAGCTAGATTTCATTCCAGGTGTGGTAGGTATAGCCACTGCGAGGCTAATGTGCCATATTGATCACATGAGAATTTAGTTGATTTCTGAATGGCCTTACCGGTGCTAGAATTTTTTTTTTTTTGGGGTTTATAACATACAAGAAATTGACTCTCCCTGTCAACTATAATAATGCATAAGTAAATAGTAATTTTTGTTTGTTATCTGTTAGGAGAAGAAAAAAAAGAGAAAGATAGCTGGCAAACTCTGGATTGGTAATCGTGTATTTGATTGATCTTGGCTGAGACAGCTGACGGGCACATCTGCAAAATGGAGCATTAGAGATGAGGTGGTTTGGTCAATTCAACCAGATACTAAGTAGAAGAAATGGAGGAAAACCTGGTTCTCAGAGAATTTTGTTACTTTCAGCATCACAAGGGATTAATTATAGTACTACCCCTAAACAGCCAAAAATATCATATATATATATAATAATAATAATAATAATAATAATTTTTGTAAGACAGGTTTGGATTAATTTCATCCTATTTGCCTTGGCACATCCCTTAGGGACATTTTTTGTGCCTAAACCAGCAAAATTTTGGGCTGCAGTGGCTAGGCTTTGCGGGCCACTTGCTCTGTAATTAGCTCTAATTTATAAATGTGCTCTTACGTAGAGCCAGGTTGGTCGAACTTTCGAGCTCGACTAGAGTTTTCGCTTGCTCGTTTTACAGGTCTATTTTGGTGCCCGAAGTCCATAAAAATTCGATTTAGTTTGCGAGGGCTGGTTCACCATTGTGCCCACTCGTGATCAGCCCTATCCTTGCTAGACTGACACTGCTTTCCATCCGCGAATGCTTGGCTTAGTTTTTTTTTTTTTTTTTTTGTGAAGACGATAATCACACTAGTCGAGTATGAGTCGGTCCAGATACATCAGAAAGAAGTATTTGCTTTAATACAATGGGACAAAAGTCATCCTATTTCCAGACCCAAAATCCGGGATGATAGGCGACTGAGGCTGCAACCCAATCTGCTGCCGCATTAGCTTCCCGATAGACATGCCGAATCTGGACTGAATGAACCTCCCGAAGGGTAGCCTAAATATCATGGAGTAAAGGGTTGGTAGGGATGTGATCACAAAAATTCTGCCAAACCCAACGGATGACCATAGTGGAATCGCCCTCTATAAGAAGGCAGTGGGCATGGAGGATCTGGATGGCATATGAAATACCTGCCTAGGTTGCATAAAGCTCCGTCAGAGGGATTGAAGAGTCAAGGAGGCCAAAGCCACCAGCCGCCAGCAACACTCCATCAGTCCCACGGATAATAAAAGCTGAGCCTGCACTTCTTCCTCGAACACTCCCATCAAAATTGATTTTGACAAACCCTAGAGGGGGGCTCCCAAGCTATAAAGACCATATGTCGGTTCGCTGCCGAGGCAGCAGAGGAGCCTCAGTGGCCATAGCTGTCAGAATAAAAAACAGACCCATGAAGAGCACATTCTTCAGAGAAGGAGATATCTTTCCTCACAACCTTTCGGGGAGATACAGCCTCATCAGTGAAAATCAGCAGGTTACGCGATAGCCAAATCTGGTAGGCTATGCCAGCCCAGATAGCGCCCTGCTGTCGAAATCTTCTCCGAATGTCACTCAAAAAACTAATCCTTCGAGAGCCGTCAGTACCCTCTCTAGGGTGGTAATCAGTCATCCACCAGATCTGATTCNTACAACTTTATGGTCATTGGTTCGAGTTGCCTTGGCTTCAATCCATTTTGACACATAATCAACTGCCACTAGAATGTATTCAAATCCAAAAGAGGAAGGAAATGGGCCCATAAAATCAATACCCCATACATCAAAAATTTCTACAACCAAAATAGGGTTTAGGGGCATCATGTCTTTTCGAGATATATTTCCTGTTTGTTGACATTGGAGATAATTACGGCTAAATTCATGTGCATCTTTAAAAAGAGTTGGCCAATAAAACCCACTTTGTAGTACCTTTGCTGCAGTTTTCTTTCCACTAAAATGTCCCCCACATGCAAGAGAATGAAGAAGTTAAGTATACTTTTGAATTCACTTCAGAACACATCGCCTAATCACCTGATCTGAACAGTACTTAAATAATTCAGGGTCTTCCCAAAAGTAATATTTGACTTGTGAGAAAAATCTATCTTTTTCTTGTTTTGTCCAGTGGGAAGGTACTTTTCATGTTGCCAAATAATTCACAATGTGGGCAAACCAGGGAAGACTGCTATGGGAAATTGAGAATAGTTGCTCATCAGGGAACTTATCTCTGATTATTTCTTTATTGTATTCCACTGAGATCCTAGAGATATGATCTACTACCATATTTTCAGAACCCTTCTTATCTAAGATTTCTAGATCAAATTCTTGTAGTAGAAGGATCCATCTAATCAGTCTGGGTTTTGTATCCTTTTTTGATATAAGATGCCTCAACGCTGCATGATCTGAATAAACTAAAACCTTAGACCCTAACAGATATGATCTAAACTTTTCTAGGGCAAACACAACTGCTAGTAATTCTTTTTCAGTGGTAGTATAGTTCATTTGTGCATCTGAAAGAGTTTTGCTAGCATAATAAATTACATGAGGTTCTCGATTGAGTTTCTGTCCTAGAACTGCCCTACAGCATAATCAGAAGCATCACACATGATTTCAAAAGGTATGGTCCAATCTGGGGGCTTGATAATTGGTGCAGTGGTCAAAGCAGTTCGAAGGATGTTATAGGCTATTAGACAATCTTTATCAAAAAAAAAACTATCCTTGGTCAACAAATTACACAATGGTCAGAAATTTTACTGAAATCTTTGATGAAGCGTCTATAAAAACCAGCATGACCAAGGAAAGATCGTACTTGTTTAACTGAGGT
Organism: Calamus simplicifolius; assembly: GCA_900491605.1. Classification (NCBI taxonomy): domain Eukaryota; kingdom Viridiplantae; phylum Streptophyta; class Magnoliopsida; order Arecales; family Arecaceae; genus Calamus; species Calamus simplicifolius. Next base: position 450,372 of record UESW01005075.1, on the reverse strand, counting down.
TGGGGGTGGTAGATTTGAGATCAATTCAACCTTGGCTTTATCAACCTCAATACCTCGCTCTGAAACAATGTGTCCGAGCACAATTCCCTCACGAACCATAAAATGGCTCTTCTCCCAACTTAGGACTAAATTCATTTCCATACATCGTTTTAGTACCTTAGTCAAGTTCTCGAGGCAGCTATCAAATGATGCACCAAAAACTGAGAAATCATCCATAAATACTTCCAAAAATTGACCAATCATATCAGAAAATATGGCCAACATACATCGTTGAAACGTGGCTGGTGCATTACAAAGACCAAATGGCATGCATCGAAAGGCAAATGTTCCAAAGGGACAAGTGAAGGTGGTCTTTTCTTGATCTGCAGGAAATACTGGGACTTGATTGTATCCTGAATATCCATCTAAGAAACAAAAGAAACTTTGTCCCGCTAGCCGTTCTAGAATTTGATCGATAAAAGGCAAAGGAAAGTGGTCTTTCCTAGTCACGACATTCAACTTTCGATAATCTATACACACTCTCCAACTAGTTGATGTGCGAGTAGGAATTGATTCGCCCTTTTCATTTTTAATCATGGTAATACCCAATTTTTTAGGTACTACTTGGATTGGACTGACCCATTGGCTATCTGAAATTGGATAAATGATACCAGCATCAAGCCATTTTACTACTTCTTTCTTAACAACATCCCTCATGTTTGGATTTAGCCTTCGTTGCATGTCTCTATGTGGTTTGGCTTCAATTTCACTATGAATATGGTGCATGCAAATGGAAGGGTCAATTCCCTTAATATCAGCTATTGTCCATCCAATTGCCTCTTTATGTTCTTTAAGTACATCTACCAATTTATCTTCTTTCTCAAGGTTAGGGTAGATGCAATGATTACTGGAAGGTATGTCATTGGGTCAAGAAGTAGGCTTAGAGTCCACAGATTTATACAAACATAATGGGTGAATTTTATGGCTTGGCAATTCTTCTTCGGAAGGAAGAAATAAAAGGTGAGAGCTAGCATGTGACGACTTCCAAGTAGTGGCGTCGCTCTACTTCAAGCGATCCTCTACTCTTTCTCATCACTCATCGTAGCGATAGGGATTCAGGAAAAGAATTCAGTTGCACACGATCTCCCTCTGAGTTCAAAAGTTTGGGGTACTCCTGGTAGAGCCTTTCGAGTAGTCTATCTTTCGAGGGAAGTCATAAGCTAGAACATTGTTTGGATCATCTTCTTCAAGCAAATTAATTTCCAAATTCTCCATGCTAGCATCTCCTTTCTCTTCCTCCGATATAGCATTTTCAATCTTAGGAACATCAGACCCGCTGCTGTTCTCAATCATGTTACAGTTCCTCAAGGTTGGTGTGAACCTTGTGGGTTTTGGAACGTGGATCGTGGTCCTATAATGTAGGAAAAAATTATGCAATTATGCATAATTTTTAATGGTCCATCCCTCTTGTGAAATGGTCCATCCCTCTCGTGAAATCCACAAATATCCATTGCCGTACCAGGCACCCATCATAATAATTTTTAATGGGTCAAAGATAAAGGATAAACTAATGACTTTCAACATTCTTTCGTAACAAGTAAAGAATTTATGAATGCTCTTATGTTTAAATTAGAGGTGGGTATTAAGCCGTACGGCCCAGGCTCGCCGGGCTAGCCAAAAAAAATAGCCATGCCTAGCATGACCCATTAAAACAATTTGCCCACTCGGCATGGCCTGCGACCCATTTTGGGCTAGGCCGTGCCGAGGCACAGCACGGCACAGGCCGTGCCAGACACGGTAAATTTTGGGCCGTGCCTGGCACGGACTACCACGAGCCAGCCTGGGCACGGCCCAGTCTAGAAACTGCTATGGGAGGATTTTTTACCATTTTAACCCCCAATAGCCATAAAACAGCTATATATATGGAGGGGTATTTTGGGAATTTTTTATTCCTATAAATACCCCATTCCTCACTCATTCTCACCACACCAAACCAACTCTTTTCTTCTTCTTATTACTATTTCTTTCTTCTAGAAAATACTCTAGCAATTTAATTTTTAGTTTGTAAGTGTTCTAACAAGTAATGCTCTAGCAAGTGTTCAAGTGCTACACAAGAGGATGTTCTTGTTGAGAAGTACAAGAGAAAGGAGGTCACTTCTTGTTAAGAGGTGAGAGCACAAGAGGAAGCTCATAAATCTCGACTCCATGCCTCCACCTCTGGTCCTCTTCTCAATTCCTTCTTGTGGTTAGTTTTTATTTTTTATATTTATTAATTTAAAATTTTAGATATGGCATCTTTTGCGAAAGTCATTTTGGCATGCCTTTTATTTCTGAGGGAGTAAAAACTAATCCCCAAGTTCTCTCTAGAGCTAGTGTCAGTGAACAGAGTGAAGGTCAAACCTCTTCTCGTAAAAGGACTAGTGTAATTATGCACATCGTTTTGCCCATGAAAGTCTTAATTTGTTGGTACAAATTATGGTACAATAATTTGTTGGTACAAATTATGGTACAATAACATTCGATAGGGTAGAATTTTTTGATCCTCTAGGCAAGACATGAACATTTGCTCTAGATTAGCAGCACTTATAACGCAAGCTGACCTAATAACTTAGCAACGCATGATCGATATATTAGCCAATAATGTGCATCTAACTACAAAGAATATGCACATAATGCAACTTATAGCAACAAGCATGGCAACAGAAGAATATTATCATCAAATATAGAAACCAACTATTAAAAAAAAGTTCATTTAAAAGCAAAAGCACGCATGTTCCTTTATCCCTATCTTTCAGTAATGCCTACCCCTCTCTCCTTCATTTTCGTCCATACTCTTCCTCCACAAATCAAGAAATGCTACAAAATTTGCTCTTGGCCATCGTTATCATTTCTCTTCACCAGCTTGAGTATTAAAGGATCTTTACTAAAAGTTTTTGATAATTTTTATATCCTTCTTTTTACTGCTACAAGCATCCTTTTAGGATGATTTTTTTAATACAGACGAATGATCACATCAATTTAGGATGAGTCAAACCCGAAATATCATAATACAAAATTTGGATAAGGATAAGGGGACAAATATCGCCCTGCTTCCAATTCCAAAAACCTGAGTGATCGGCCATTCTGATGGCAATCGAATCAACTGATGAATTGGCTTCATGATAAATGTATCGAATCTGGACGTTGTAAGCTCCCTAAAGTACAGCTCAAATATCGCACATCAAGAAGATTATAGGTAAATGGTCACTGAAATCCTGACCCATAAGTGTTATTATTAGTGATTTTTATTAGAATTTCATGCTACAGCAGTGAAATTATTCCGACAATTCCATATCTCGAACCCGCCAGTAGGTCAAATAGGGTTGGAACAAATATGAACAAGCTATTGGACATTCAATTTTCGGTTATACATTAATTGAGGCTCCTCTTGCCTCAATTAATTCATTAGTGAGTTAGGTTCACTAAAATTTAAAAAATTAAACAATAATAAGTAAACTTAAGTTATAAACTCTTAAATTTTTTTTTCATTCGATATAAAATTATTTTAAAATATTATAAGTTTTCTTTTATATTATCACAAAGGTAAGCCTATACATCATATATATATACAATCGATAATGTTGGATCTCCGAACATTGTAAAACTTGGATATAGGCCTGTCTGGATTCATGAACAAGGTCAAAGGCCAATAAGAGCCGAGACAAAAGAAAGAGAGGCATGAGCCAAGCAAGAGTTCGAAGAATTAAGACCCAAGCATGAAAATTAAAAAAAAAATTTCTGCATCAGAAGATTTAACTAATATAAGTTGAACGAGATCTATCAATTCATGTTGGTTCATGGCCATATAATCTTACCAATAATCTTATATTTAGTCAATAATTAGATTATCATAAATATAAGATTATTTGTTTCATAACATTATTATAAGATTATGTTAATATAACATATAACACACACGCACATATATATATATATATATATATATATTATAATATATAAATATACTATAATATTGCATGTAGTGCTGACTAAGGGGCGGATGTGATCGGGACAAGGAAGATAAAAGTTCAAGGAAGAAATCAAGAGCTTAATCTAATATATAGATACCTACTTTTATAGGAGAATCAGATTGCTAGAGTTTACTAATTTCATATTATCAAGATTAGAGTTTGTACTAATTTTTTAATATAAAAATTTAAATCATGGCCGAGACTGAGCACTGTTTATGACCATGGCCGAGGGGCCGAGTGGCTGAGGCCGAGGGGAAGAGGCCTAGCACTGTTCATGGCCGAGCACTGTTCATGCCAAGGTCGATCATTGTTCATGGCCGAGCACTATTCATGCCAAGGCCGAAACTGTTCATGCTCATGGCCGAGGGGCCGAGTGGCTGAGGCCGAGAGGAAGAGGCTGAGCACTGTTTATGCCGAGGCCGAGGGGGCTAAGTGGTTGAGGCTGAGAGGAAGAGGCCGAGCACTGTTCATGGCCGAGGCCAAGGGCTGAGGCCGAGGGGGCGAGTGGCTGAGGCTGAGGGGAAGAGACCGAGAACTGTTCATGCCGAGGCCGAGGGGGCCGAGTGGCTAAGGCCGAGGGGAAGAGGCCGAGCACTGTTCATGGCTGAGGCCGAGGGGCGAGGCCGAGGGGGCCGAGTGGCTGAGGCCGAGGGAAAGAGGCCAAGCATTGTTCATGGCCGAGCACTATTCATGCCGTGGCCGAGCATTGTTCATGCCGAGGCCGAGGGTGCCGAGTGGCTGAGGCCGAGGGGAAGAGGCCGAGCACTGTTCATGGCCGAGCACTGTTCATGCCGAGGCCGAGGGGGCTGAGTGGCTGAGGCTGAGAGGAAGAGGCTGAGCACTGTTCATGCCGAGGCTGAGCACTGTTCATGGCCGAGCACTGTTCATGCCGAGGCTGAGGGGGGAGTGGCTGAGGCCGAGGGGAAGAGGCCGAGCATTGTTCATGGCCGAGGCTGAGGGGGCCGAGTGGCTGAGGCCGAAGGGAAGAGGCCGAGCATTGTTCATGGCCGAGCACTATTCATGCCAAGGCCGAGCACTGTCATGCCGAGGCCGAGCACTGCTTATGGCCGAGGCCGAGTGGGCCGAGTGGCTGAGGCTAAGAGGAAGAGGCCAAGCATTGTTCATGCAGAGGCCGAAAGGGCTGAGTGGCTGAGGCCAAGGGAAGAGGCCGAGCACTGTTCATGGCCGAGGCCGAGGGGACCGAGTGGCTGAGGCTAAGGGGAAGAGGTAGAGCGAGCACTGTTCATGCTGAGGCTGAGAGGGCCGAGTGGCTAAGGCCGAGGGAAAGAGACCGAGCACTGTTCATGTCGAGGCCGAGCACTGTTCATCGCCGAGCACTATTCATGCCGAGGCTGAGCATTGTTCATGGCCGGACACTGCTCATACCGAGGCCAAGCACTGTTCATGGCCGAGACCAAGGGCCAAGGCCGAGGGAACGAGGGGTTGAGGGCAAGAGGAAGAGGCCGAGCACTGTTCATGGCCAAGCACTATTCATGCTGAGGCCGAGCACTGTTCATGCCGAGGCCGAGGGGGCCGAGTGGCTGAGGCCGAGGAGAAGAGGCCGAGCACTGTTCATGCCAAGGCCGAGGGGGCCGAGTGGCTGAGGCCGAGGGGAAGAGGTCGTCTTCCCGAGGCTAACTCCTAAAACGACCGGTCCGACCCCGGTGAGATCCATTGTCCATGGGGCTCACTGGCCCCATTAGATGCCCCCCACACTCCTGATCTTGTGCGACCGTTTGCCTTGCATCCGCTAAGCGAAAGGAGTGCAGAGCTCTTCACCTTTGCACTTCCCTTGTTAGTTTTGGCCTTGACTTTTCATTTGCCTTGTGTGGACTTGTGACCACGTCTGCATGCTCTCTTGCGCTTTTTTCTGCTCAAAGGCTTTAAGTAATGTTGGAGGTAAATTGATTACCTTAGACTGGCTAGGAGTAGCCAGTAATCCTCTCATGATTCAGGGTCTGAAAGCGGATGCCCATCAACTACGAGTTGGGGAGTTAGTTTCTCCTGACTATGAGTTGACTTTGGGTCTTCTACTTTTGTCATGAAATTTAGAGGTGGGTGCCCATCAACTATGCGCTGAGGAGTTGGCCTCTCCCAACTATGAGTTATCTTGGGGCTTCTTCTTAGATGGCTGAAAGTGTCCAGCAATATGTTGCAAGTATATAATTTAGATAAAGGTCTTACCCGATTAGCCATTGGCCGTTGAGGTAGATTTAGAGCTGCTGAGGCTAAAATGAAGCCGTTGAGGCTATGATAAAGCTACTAAAGTTGTAATGAGGCCACAGAGGCAAAGAAATGGAGCCGCTGAGGCTGCAGTAATGCCACTGGGGCAGATATGAAGCCGTTGAGGCTGTGATGAAGCCGTTGAGGCAAAGTTGAGGCCGTCAAGAGCCTTTTGAACCCCAGAGGGTGACCCGAGAGTTGCTGGAATGGGACCATGCTCAGGAGCCTTTAATCGCAGAGGGTGACCTGAGGCTTAAGTGCCGATGCTGGAGTCGGGCTTTTCCGCATGACATTTTTAAGTATCAATGAAGAAATACTGTCTGAGCATAGTGTACTTAGCTTTTATAGTATTTTGGCCTTTGCATCGTTTTCGATGACGCTGAGGGTCGGCATGGAGTCAGGACAGAGAGCTTTTCCTAGCTTTTTCTGGTGCTAGATCGGACTATTTGCCGAGGTGAAGAAGACTATTCGAGAGTGGAGAAGAACCTGCATTGTTGGTCTCTTTGGCATTAATGGAGCCCTGACATCCGAGTACAAGGAAGGCTATAATGACCCCTCCACCCAACGTCCTCTCTCTGTCCTCTTGCTAGCACCAAACTTCCTTCCCCTCATATGTTAAATCTTTTTATTTAAGTTTGCATGGCATGGAACTGGGCTAGGACTTGGACCACGTCCTCCCCACCTCGCGTAGCCAGGCCAGAACCTTTCTCCTTAGAGGGATCTCGGCTGGGAAGATGTGCTAGGTGATGATGATTATATGGCATTTGATGCGGATGGTTTGGAGAAAGAAAAAGCGATCGGGGAGGAGTGCTGATCAGCTCCTTATTGGCCGAAGATAGTCTCAGGATCACACACCTCTTATGGATTACGACTGTCCGAGTAGAAGAGACTGTCATTGTGAAGTGCCTTTGAAGGAATTTATCTCCCTCTGTTGATTTGGATATATCAACTCGCAGGTAGTCTGCCCTCCAGGGAACCAAGTTGATTGGAGTGGGGGTGTCGCTGCCCTTGCTTGGGCTTCCCCTTGTGTCACCGTCCGTAGGAGATGAGGCCATTTGGATGGCGAGCAATGGCGCTCTTGCTAGTGAGCTCTTGCTTTTGAGCTTGAAGATGCTCATGCTGATGAGGTTGAAGATGCTCATGCTGATGAGCTTGATGGAGATGAGCCTCTCGCTAGGGAGATCTCCTGCAAGATGGATGATGACTGGCCTGAGCAGCAACTAAAGAGGCAGTGAAAGCTCTTGCTGGCTACTGTGTGGCCATGAAATACTTCTCTTGGAGCTTTTGGACAGCTTCCATTAATGTTCAAATTTGCAGGGCGAGGGTAGCATGCTATTTTGCCTGAGTGGCCTGAGGTATTGGCGATGATGGAATAGAGAGCCGGCCTTCTGTTGCTCAGCTCATTGAGGGTGCCCCCCAGCGTTACTGGCGGAAGCCTCTTGGGTCTTTGTCATCACCATCTTTTTTATCTACCATTGTTATCGTAGAGGGAGCGAGGGCTTGTAGATTAGTGTCACAAAGCCCTATTCTCTCCCCCTACCTGGCACGCCAATCTGTTGATGCCAAATCACCGTTCTTGAACATCTGAAGCGTTCGATCGCCTCCTTCAGTTAGCTCGGGATCCTTCGGCGAGCTTCTTGCGCCTGAGAGTCTGCAAACAAGTCCCGGGGACCAAAGATTTCATGGGGACCCTCCGATGCTCAAGTCAATGCTCTGGGCAACAATCGTGAGCTTGAGAAAGCTCGAAAGAGAGAAGAAGTGAGAGAGAGTCTGTGAGACTTGGGGCATGGTGAGTTATCAATTACCTCGTCGGGGGTCCCTCTTACCCATTTTATTGATGCTTGGAGTCTGTGAGACTTGGGGCATGATCACTTGTCAGAGCATTTATGATGGTGGCAGCAATGGCAGCAATGTCAGGGCTTGTTTCTTAGTGGCATGTCAGAAGTGCAGGCCATGTTTCGTCAAATATGGGTGGCTGCATAGTTGGCAGGTATTGCTTGATTTGGATAGCTGTTGCAGGCTGCTGCAAGGCGTGGCCGATCGTAATGGCATTTTCTAGATGTGTCCCCCATGCCGCACTTTCGTTTTCTTGTGCGGACAGTGATGGGTGATAAAGTCAAGCACATGGGCCTTATGGCGTAGCCGCTGAGGCAGAAGATGAAGCTTGGAGTTGAAGCCGCTCTGTCCCTCGTAGAGCATTGATTATAGAGTATGTGCATGGCACTGTTCATGCCCTTGGATGAGCTCCAGAGAAGGTCTTGGCTGAACACTGGCATGGCACTGTTCACGGCCGAGGGAAAGAGGTCGAGCACTATTCATGGCCAAGCACTGTTCATGGCCGAGGCCGAGAGGAAGAGCTGAGCACTGTTCATGGCCGAGCACTGTTCATGCCGAGACCGAGCACTGTTCATGGCTGAGCATTGTTCATGCCGAGGCCGAGGGGGCCGAGTGGTTGAGGCCAAGGGGAAGAGACCGAGCACTGTTCATGGCCGCCGAGGCATGTTCATGGCCGAGCATATTCATGCCGAGGCGAGGGGACCGAGTGGCTGAGGCCGAGGAAAGAGGCCGAGCACTGTTCATGGCCGAGCACTGTTCATGCCGAGGCCGAGGGGCCGAGTGGCTGAGGCTGAGGAGAAGAGGCCGAGCACTGTTCATGGCTGAGGCCGAGCACTTTTCATGGCCGAGCACTGTTCATGCCGGGTCGAGCACTGCTCATGCTGAGCACTATTCATGCTGAGGCCGAGCACTGTTCATGGCCGAGGCCGAGGGGCCGAGTGGCTGAGACCGAGGGGAAGAGGCCGAGCAATGTTTATAGCCGAGCACTGTTCATGCCGAGGCCGAGGCCGAGAAAGAGGCCGAGCACTATGCATGCCGAGGCTGAGGGGGCCAAGTGACGGAGGCCGAGGGGAAGAGGCCGTCTTCCCGGAGCCGACTCCAGAAACGACCGGTGCTACCCTGGTGAGATTACCATTGCCCATGGGGCTCAATGGCCCCATCAGGTTTGATTATATTTGCATATAGTTAAAATTAGATCAAACTATCTTTCTTATTTTATATTCATAAAATTTATGGGTTCTAAAAATGAAAGATAAAAAAAAGTAAAAAAAATATAATGACTTAAAATCTAAATTTAAAAATAAGAAATATGATTGAATTTTGGATTTGACTTTTAATAATATTCGAATGTAATTAAATTTATCATCATTTCTTTTTATTTATGTGTCTATAACTTTTTATCTGCATAAGCGGCTTACCATAAGGTTCCTTATTGTTCTTCATTCCTTTAAAATAAAAAAATTTGCCTGGAGTTGTGTGAATCATTCATCACATGCTTTTGTAGCCTGCTTCAAATCATTCGGTGCTCTTCAATTCATTTTACACCAAGGAGAAGTAGACTTGATGTTTTTCTTTTTTAAAAAAAAGAAAGGGATAGAGATTCCACCAATAAAAAGATTGTATGAACTTATGAAAGTGTTTAGATTTCAGAGAATCTTATATGTTTAATACTCCTTAAAATTAGGATTTTAAATCTCAGCAGGTTAAGGAGTCCTTTTGATTAGGAAAGGCTGAAAGCAAACACTTTAATTGATTGGAAGTCATTTTTTGAAGGCTCATCTCACTACAAAAAATTGATAAATAAATATGATTAATAAAGATAAATGAATCATCATAATGGATGATATGAAATAACATATCAATATTTTCCTCTCTTAGCTTCATAATTTGAGTTCTTCTAACCATTGACTTTGGAGATACATCAAAGAGGCTATCTGGATCATTCACCTCAATGCATTATGAAGCATTGGGGGCACAGGTTGAATAACCTACACCTTCTTTTTTCTTATTTCACAAAAAGCTTTAATACAATTGTATGTATTTCTGATTTTAAGCACAACAAGGGGAATGCCAGGTAAACCACAATGAAGAGTCACATGGTTCTTCCAATCCCCAAGAACATGGATACTTTTACAATGTAAGCAAAACTGAAAACCAAAAACCAACATTGAATCCTGATAAATAGTATTGTAAATATTTTTGCAATAGATGTGCTAATTTAGGTTGGCAAGACAAACCACAATGAAGAGTCACATGGTTCTTCCAATCCTCAAGAACATGGATAGTTTTACAGTGTAATCAAAACTGAAAATCGAAAACCAACATGGAATCCTGACAAAAAGTATTGTAAATATTTTTGCAATAGATGTGCTAATTTAGATTGGCAGGACATAACAGCTATAATTTTGTAAAGTACTTGTTTTTCTCTTCTCTTTGGCAAGTTGCCACAAGCAGAAATGTGAACCATAAGCAAAACATTAAATTGGAAACAAAGTTAAATGCATGGAAATAATATTTTCTTACGTCCCAATATAATGTAGTATCCATCTTCATCCATTGTAATTGTATCACCATTCTTGAAAAGTCCACCATCAATAAATGATTCCTTTGTTATCTAAAACCAAAAATGACCAAAATATCATGAAGAAACATAGATCAGAAGGCCTAAAAAAATTATTGCTTATTATTCAAAAGCCTGATTCCACACCGTTGAAATCAAGTCCAATTTACACTAGTTTAGAATTTCTTAATTCGATTGAATTACCTCACAACAGTCTGCAACCACACATAAACAAAATTAAAGAGCAACTCATGAGTGACAGTGCAACAAAATTCACCATTGGGAGCAACACCTTAGAACTCAAGCTTAAGTTGTAGCAGGGATCCAGAAATAGGATCAAATTTTGTTTGAAGGTATGATGACTTAATAAGTATTCCTTAACCAGCATACTCGGGCTTCCACAAAGAATAAGAAAGAAAAAAAAATTATGAAGATTAAGAGGTATTTAATAAAATAAGAAGGGAAGAAAGGAACTTTAAAAGGAAGGTCACTACGCTTCTATATGTTGAATGCGAACATCTATATAAAAATATATTTTTTTTGTATATTTATATATTATATATAAAATATATTAATTATATATAAATTAATGCAGTAATCCTAATCAAACCGGAGACGGAGAGACGGCTATCCCACGTTGGCGGAGGGATAAATATAATAAAAGCGTGGGCGTTTGCCTCCAAAATCTTTAACGTTTCTTAGTAATTTTTAATCATAATATTGCATTGCTGTATTTAATTCAACATATTCGGTAATGTTGCGAACAATGTTGACGAAGGTCTAAAATTACTTTGGCAATCTTAATTTTTAAGTTTCATAGCAATCTTTTAATCGCAATGCTGCATTGCTTTTGCTGGCAGAGAATGTTGGTAGAGATCTAAGATTAGTTTGGCAACCAAATCAACGTAAAATATGGCAATTTGATTCTCTCCAAGGGTTTAGGCAATCGGGATGTCAGGCAATCACAAGTGGCCCCAAAGTCCTTGATTTAACACGTGAGAAAATGCAGCGTTGCTAGAAAAACAATCGGCGCCCCTTCGGCGTTGCTATAAACGCATAAATTCGGCCCTCGTTGGCGGACGCGAACGCCGAAACGCGGAGGCCTCCCTCCCTTTAGGAAACTTCGGATAACGAACACGAAACTCGGCGAACGAATCTCCCCTCCTATAAATTCTTCCGCGTTGCCTTCCCATCCTTCGCAATACAAATCCAAACTCCTCTCGCCTTGGCGCTTGATCTCCTCGGCGCGGTCGGTCTTCACACCGTACGCCTTGGCGCTTGATCTCCTCGGCAACCACGTGCAGCCCAAGCCTGTGCCTTCTGCGACCACGACACGCGGAGCCTTCGCCTAAGTCGGTGCGATTGATCGGTCCTCACACCTCTCTTTTCTGTATTTTTTTTTTTTTTTTTGAATCAATCCGTTCTTCTTCAAGTAGTTTGTTTTAAACTTAAATGAATAATGTATCTAGACTTATAAAAACTAGCACTGCAGTACATTTTTGTTGAGGAGATGATTTAATGTATACAAAAGAAATATAATGCCATTTAACTTGAGATCCCTGAATCAAAAAGTGTCTCATATTTAATAATTTCAATATTCACGTCGCTCATGAGCCTTTAATATTTTGTTTGTATGTGATGAAATATATATAATATATGAGTCTTTGAACCCGTGGATTCTAACATCCCCTGCTAATTGGATGGTCAATCTTGAAGACTTGGTTGACGGAACCTCTAATAATGATCGGTAATTTTAGGATTGTTTCACATGCATACTTTTTATTTTTTTGATCGTCTTATAAAAATTTCATTCCTTTCTAGTTATCTCATTCAATAAAACCTTCTTCTTAGGTTTAAAGAGCATAAAATACTAAAAATATATTAATTTTTTTTATTGTCTTGCTATATCATCAATTTTAATTAAATTTTTGTAATTTTTTTGTTTGTTGGTTGATTGACCTTTTTCTAAAGGAGTTTTTGTTGCAAATTTGTTTTTCTTAAGAAATGCACATATTTTAGTTTTATGGACGGTTGAATCTGTTATTAGTTATTTCTTTTTTCCTTTAATTTAATTCATTGCTTCTTTAGCTTTAGCTATGAGAGATATTCAGTCTTTTTTTCTCAAAATCTTTATTAAAATCTTATTTATTATTTCATCTTTCTTAGATTACTTTTGTGTCTGCTTCCACCATTGCTGCAATGGAAGCAAATCCTGCTGCCAATAATAATGCATCTTTGACCTTGGATTCAAACTCAAAGCCAAATGCTAGGAGAAGAACAGTGGCAGTTGAAGAAAAGAAATCAAGGCTTTATGTGCTTACTGAAGGAGGAGTTAATGAGGATAGGATGATTGTTAATGGAAAGGATCTAAGCCATACAAATAGGGAAAGCGGGAGAATCTGTTGTTGAGAGATCTAAAGACTTGTCACGGCTGAAGAAAGTATCGTTCGCTTCCTCCACCATTTCACCACGGCATAAAAGAGCTATTCCGAAGCAGCGAAAAGCAAAGTGGCAAACTGTTCTTAGCATTCTAACCAAGAATTGTCTGCTTATAGTAGCTCTTTTATGGATGGGGCAGACAGTTTGGAGATTGGCTGGTAGGATTGGAGACAATACTAACTCACCATTTCTTGCTTTGGATTATGAGGGTCAGGTTTCTGAAATTGAGGCATCTTTAAAGAAAATAGCTAGCATGTTGCAAGTTCAGGTAGCAGCTGTAGATCGAAAAATTGGAAATGAGCTGGGGATCATGGCAAGGGAACTTAGAAAGCAAATTGAAGAGAAAGTAGCAATGTTGGAGAAGGAGATGAAGAAGTTGAAAGTTAAGACTGATGGATCCCAAGAACTTATAAAGCAAATTGAAGAGAAAGTAGCAATGTTTGAGAAAGAGTTGAAGAAGTTGGAAGTTAAGACTGATGGATCCTATTGAGGGTAAAATCACCGTTGTATTAATAATCGTGCAAGGGGTTAGGATCAGCCCTGACTCCCACTTGCTGTGCAATACTCATTAGAGATGAATCAGCCTCAGTGGGTCGATGCGCTTTAACCCTCGGTGAGCCAAGGATTCCCAAGGCTTGGATCATATCTCTCGGTCTCAGCCCAGCTATCGACATCTCTCGGCCTTAGCCGAGCTACGACATCTCTCGGCCTCAACCGAGCTATTGACATCTCTCGGCCTCAGCCGAGCTATTGACATCTCTCGGCCTCAGCCGAGCTATTGACGACATCTCTCGGCCTCAGCTGAGCTATCCCTGTCTCTCGGCCTTCGCCGAGCTATTCCTATTCACCGTGCCCCGCCAGCCGAGCTATCCTTATGCCCCGGCCAGACCTGGGCACTCAAGCACCTCTGCATAATCTGGCGCAGGAGAGTATAGACAAAAATCATATCCGAGAGTGGCCTAGAGCCCTAAAGCCCTAGAGCCTACACCGTCTCCGAATCTCAAGACATCAACCAGCTCTCTTAGCCGTCGATCCTCTAACTAACAAGATACAAATCTTACTGACCTCATAACAAACTGGATTTGAATCCTAATGGCTTTTGGACGCATGATACCGCCAAGGAATCAGGTGATCCTCTATAAATAGAACCGTCTTCCGACTTCTCAGGTATGCGCACTCGCTTACTGGCCCACTCTCCTTCTACCTCAGCCCACTCCTTACCGCCATTAACGCTCTGCTCAGAGCTCTCGAAAGGCCATCCTGGAGAGACTCTTCAGTGAGAGCCTTCTCCTCACATTTGTTGATTGCTGATCCCCGCTGACTTGAGCGTCGGAGGGTCTTCCGCGGAGGGCCACCCCCAACGCCTCTCGCGTAAGGACTGTTTTGTAGGTCCGCCCAGGAGGGTGCCCATCCTGAAGCCCGATCGTGCCCGAGTCGGAGGACAGATTTCAGTAGCAACAAATTAGCGCTAGAGGAAGGGTCCCTCAAGTCCCATAAACTTGTGATCCAGGAGATAAGGATCTCGATCTGAAAGAGAACTCTTCCCATGGCCAATCGAAGAAAGGCTACTTCCGATGCTCAGGACCAAGTCGCCTCCCAAAGACATGATCCAGTGAGCAGTATAGCACCTCCGCCGCTGCCAGTTGAGACTCCATTGCCACCGGTGGCCCCAGTGACCCAAGACCAGTTTGCCTCGCTGGTCCAGCAGGTCCAAGCTCTAGCCCATCTGATCCAGGGGTGCTTTGAAGCTCCTCGTCCAGCTGCACCTACTCTGCACCTTCCTGAGGAGAATGCGGCCCATGCTCATCCAGCGGTCTCTTCTTCCGGCCCGCATGGGGTTGCAAACCCCCCTCATCACCCTAAGGAAGTTGAGCTAGCCCCTCAAGGGATCTACGGCAAGGATCTTCCTCGATCTCGGCAGGCCCAATCCCTCTCTCCGATGTTCTCTCGTCACGACTCGACACCATGTCATTTCTCTCCTCGCCTAGCTCCTCCTACTATGCCTGAGGAGATCTTCCGACAACTCTGGAAGATGCGTCAGGAGTTGGATGCCGCCAAGCAAGCCCATCCGCTTCAGCATAAAGCGAAGCAAGGCATTCCCTTCTCTAAGGAGATTATGGAGGAAGTGATTCCCTCCCACGTCAAGCTGCCCGCCATCGAGCCCTATCATGGATCCTCCGATCCCGACGACCACCTCAGTAGCTTCCGATCGATCATGATGTTCCACAGGGCATCAGATGCGATCCTCTACCGCGCCTTTCCTTCCACCCTCAGGGGGTCCGCCCGAACCTGGTTCAATGCCTTGAAACCAGGTTCTGTTGGTTCATTTGACGAGCTGAGCCATCTCTTCATCAGCCAGTTCGTCAGCAACCATCGTCACCGACGAAAATCTGACTCCTTCTCTGAGGTTAAGCATAGAGAGGGGGAGTCCTTGAATAATTATCTTGGCCGTTTCAATACGGCCATGCTGGAAGTGGACCACCTTAATCATGAGGTGGCCATGTCCGCCCTAGCAGGCGGAGTGTTGAAGGAGAGTGACTTTACCTGGCGTTGGAGGTCAGTTACCCTCTGAACCTCTCCGATATGATGGCTCTGGAGGATAAGTATGCCAGAGTCGAGGAATCATGGAGGGCTGCCCGCACCGAGCTGACAAGAAAGAAGGAGTCCAAGGGCTCGGACAAGCACCGATCCGCCCGCCAGTAGAGCCCACCTCGCCGTCAAAGGGTTCCTCCACTGCCGCCGAGGAACCACACCTAGAGCCCGCATAGAAGGTTCAACCGGTTCACCCCGCTCACCGCCCCGAGGGCAGAGATCCTCATGGAGATAGAGCGTCAGCTCCCTCGATCACCTTCTCTCCGAGGGAATATGGCCATGACACCGAGGAGTACTGGCAGCTGAAGAACAAAATTGAGAGGCTCATTCAGTGGGGTAGGCTGGACCAATTCAGGAGAGCGCCCGAGCCAAGGAACGGGGGTGACCACCAGCCTAAGCCCAGCCTCCTCCTTTGAATCCTCCGATCGCCGGCCACATCAATGTGATCAAGGCAGTCGGTAGTCCGTCGAGCTGGAGGACGATGAAGAAGGTTCAGCGCCAAAGAGCTCTCCTTCTCTGATAATGACCTCTAGAAGATACAGTTCTCGCATGACGATGCGTTGGTTGTATCTCTCAATCTGAATAATTATGATGTAGACCGAATCCTTATTGATAGTGGAAGCTCTATCAATGTTTTGTATCTTGATATGTTTATGAAGATGAAACTGCTCATGGAGAATCTCCGAGCCGTGGACTCCACCCTAATGGGGTTCACCGGCGATGTTATTACCCCAGAGGGGGTCGTGACCTTGACGTCGCACGGGAACTTAGCCCTACGTTGCCACTGTTCATACAGATTTTTTGGTGACCAAGCTTCGGTCGCCCTACAATGCAATCTTTGGAAGATCCGACCTAATGTCCCTTAGAGCTGCTATCTCCATCCTGAATCTAGCAATGAAGTTCCCTACCAGATGGGGAGTGGGAGTAGTTCGAGGAAACCAAGTTGTAGCTCGGCAATGCTTCGTTACCAGCCTTCAGTCCAAACTGCCTGAAGTTGATGAACTGGATGCTCGAGAGGATTTTGCCAGAACGAGGAGAACCAGCCGAAGAGCTGGAGGAGGTACCGCTGAACGAAGCTTGGCCCGACCAAACCATAAGGATCGGGTCGCTGCTGAAAGGGAAGCCCCGGCTGGAGCTGATTGACTTTCTCCGAAGGAATGATGATATCTTTGCCTAGTCCGCTTCTGATATGCCTGGAATCAGCCAGACGTTCTCGTCCACCTTCACCCCCGAGCGACAGAAGGCAATTAAGGAAGAAGTCGACAAGCTCATCAAGGCAAATTTCATTTGGGAGGTAAATTATCCGAGCTGGCTGTCCAATGTTGTCATGGTGAAGAAGTCGAACGATAAATAGTGTATCTGCATCGACTTCACCGACCTTAATAAAGCATGCCCGAAGGATAGCTTCCCTCTCCCTCGGATTGACCAGCTTGTAGACGCCACTTCCGGTCATCAGATGTTGACCTTCATGGACGCATATTCGGGCTACAACCAAATCCGAATGGCGCCCAAGGATGAAGAAAAGAACGCCTTCATAACTGACCGAGGTACTTATTGCTACCGTGTCATGCCTTTTGGTCTGAAAAATGCAGGTGCTACTTACCAAAGGCTGGTTAACAAAGTCTTCAAGGAGCAAATTGGTCGAAACATGAGGTATATGTTAACGACATGCGGGTCAAAAGCAAAGAAGCATCCCAGCATATTGTGGATCTCTCTGAGAGCTTCGTGACGCTCCAAAAATATTAGATGAAGCTCAACCTAACTAAGTGCGCCTTCGGGTCAACTCTGGAAAGTTTCTGGGCTTCATGGTTTCTCAGCGGGGCATTGAGGCCAATCCGCAGAAGATTCAAGCCCTTCGGCAAATGGCACCCCCAGCATCCGTCAAAGAGGTCCAGCGCCTAACTGGAAGGATTGCGGCCCTCAACCGCTTTGTGGCTCGATCAGCCGAGAGATGCCTCCTTTCTTTAAAGCTCTCCGATCAGTTAAGAATTTCCAATGGTCTCCCGAGTGTCAGAAATCATTCGAGGACCTCAAGAGATATTCAGCTCTCCACCCCTCCTCAGCAGTCCGAATCCGGGAGAAACACTGTTCCTGTACTTAGCAGTTTCAGAAGGCGCAGTTGGCTCGGTGTTGGTCAGAGAAGAGAACAAGACCCAAAAGCCGATCTATTATGTCAGCAAGCTGCTCCGGGATGCCGAGACAAGATACTCCCAGATCGATAAGTTGGTTTTGGCCCTGGTAACATCAGTTCAGAGGCTGCGACTGTATTTCCAGGCACATTCTATGAAGGTCCTGACCGACCAACCCATCAAGGCGGTGGTCCATCGTCCGAAGACATCAAGGAGAATGGCCAAATGGGCCGTCGAGCTAAGTGAGCATGACATCCGATACCAACCTCGCCCGGCCATCAAAGCACAGGTTCTAGCTGATTTCCTCCTCGAATGTACCATCCCGGAGGATGGCTCCACTCCGAACTCCTCTAGGCACCCGAGATCAGACACCCTGTGGCTGCTCCATGTCGATGGATCATCTAATGCCAATTGCTCCAGCGCTGGCTTAATCCTCACCAGCCCAGAGGGGGACCTTCGAGTACGGCATTCGCTTCTTCTTCCCAGCCTCCAACAATGAAGCTAAATATGAAGCTCTGTTCGCTGGACTCCAAATCGCCCGTAACCTTAAAGTGAAGAAGCTGAATGCCTTTACCGACTCTCAATTGGTAGCCGGTCATGTGCGGGGCGAGTTCGAGTCCTGGGAGCCAAATATGATTCGGTATCTTCAACAGGTGCGGGACTTACTTTCCCACTTTTTTGAATTTGAAGTCATTCAGATCCCAAGGTCCCAGAATGCACGAGCCGATCTATTGTCTCGGCTAGCAACCACGGAATCGATGGATTCCGAGCGAAAGTTTCCCCTGGAGATTCTAGAAAAGCCCAGCATCGCGGAGGCGGACCGAGTGATGCAGGTCGAGGCTGAACCATCCTGGTTTGACCCCATACTGAAGTATCTAAAAGAAGGGTCACTCCCAGCCGACCGTAAGGAAGCAAGGAAGCTGAAATTGCAAGCCACCCACTATGTGCTGATCGATGACCAGCTGTATAAGCGATCCTTTTCCATGCCACTACTCAAGTGCCTTCGCCCATCTGAAGCTGATTATGCTCTTTGGGAGGTACATGAGGGAATCTGCAGCAGCCATCTGGGGAGCCGGTCCTTATGCCACAAGGTGCTGCGCCAAGAGTATTATTGGCCCACCATGCAAAAAGATGCTGACGACCTCGTCCGAGCTTATGACCCATGTCAGAGAAATTCCAACATCCAGAGGCTCCCCTCTGCCAGTTTAGTCCCTATTTCCTCCGCTTGGCCCTTTGCTAAGTGGGGGATGGATATTCTTGGCCCTTTTCCCCTCGCCATGGATAGAGAAAGTTCTTGTTTGTCGCCATCGACTACTTCACTAAGTGGGTGGAGGCCGAGGCCGTTGCCCAGGTAACCGAAGCTCAGGCCAAGGACTTCGTATGAAGATCCATTATTTATCGCTTCGGCCTTCCGCATACTATTATCACCGATAATGTCAAGCAGTTCGACAACCCAAAGTTTCGAGGTTTCTACGAGGAGCATGGAATCTGCCACCGCCTTATGTCGGTAGGGCATCCGCAAGCCAATGGAGAAGCTGAAGTAACTAACCGGACACTGCTTCAAGGGATCAAGGCTTGGCTTGCCAGAGCCCGGGGCAGATGGGCGGACGAGCTTCACCACATCCTATGGGCCTACCGCACCACCCAGAGAATCCCCACTGGCGAGACCCCATTCTGGATGGCCTTCGGCACGGAAGCCATCATCCTCGTAGAAATAGGCTTCCTTCTCCGTGAGTGGAGAGCTACTCGGAGGAGGCTAGCGATGAACAGCTCCACACCAATCTCGACCTGGTGGAAGAAATCAGAGAGAAAGCTCGAATCAGGGTAGCTGCATATCAACAAAGAGTGGCCTGCTATCATGCCTTCAGAGTCAAAGGGAAATCCTTCTCACCCGGTGATCTCATCCTTCGGAAAGCATCTGTCTCCAAACCACTAGAACAAGGAAAGCTATCTCTGAACTGGAAAGGCCCCTATCAAGTGGCGAAAGTCATCAGACCTGGCACCTACATGCTCCAAGATCTGAGCGGGAAATCTATTCCTCGGACGTGGAACTCGAACAATCTCCGTATATACCACCAGTAAGGTATGCTTTCTATACACTCGCCCTATTTACAGCATTAGCATCCTGTCTCTATTATTCACGGCTCGATCGCTGCAATCATTTTCTTCAAAAAGTCATAATGAAAAATGGATGTTACTTACCCATTCTCGGCATGACCGAGCTATCTTCTTGAGTAGCAATATCTCTGCACCATGGCTGGGCCGAGTCCTATTCAAAGACTCGGTATGGTCAAGCACCCCCAGTATGGTTGGGAGCCAAGTGATCTCCAAAACTTTGTCTGAATTCAGGCAGCTTACAAGCCCCGGTCGGACCAAAGAACAAAGAAAGCTTCGTCCGGATTCGGGCAGCTTACAAGCCCTGGTCAGACCGAATGGTGAAGAAACTTCATCCGAATTTGGGCAGCTTACAAGCCCCGGCCGGACCAAAGAATGAAGAAAGCTTCGTCCGGATTCGGGCAGCTTACAAGCCCGGCCGGACCAAATGGTGAAGAAACTTTGTTCGAATTCGGGCAGCTTACAAGCCCTAGCCGAACTAAAGAATGAAGAAAGCTTCGTTCGGATTCGGGTAGCTTACAAGCCCCGGCCGGACCAAATGGTGAAGAAACTTCGTCCGAATTCGGGCAGCTTACAAGCCCCAGCCAGACCGAATGGTGATGAAACTTCGTCCGGATTCAGGCAGCTTACAAGCCTGATCGGACCGAAGAGCAAAGAAAACTTCAACCGGATTCAGGCAGCTTACAAGCCCCGGCCGGCACCGAAGAATAAAAGCCTCAGCCAAAGCCGAAGTGCGTTACTTATTAAAAGCCTCGGCCAAAGCCGAAGTGCATTTCCATTTTTATTAAAAGCCTCGGCCAAAGCCGAAGTGCATTTCCATTTTTTATTAAAAGACTCGGCCAAAGCTGAAGTGCATTTCCATTTCTTATTAAAAGCCTCGGCCAAAGCTGAACTGCATTTCCATTTCTTATTAAAATCCTCGGCCAAGGCCGAAGTGCGTCACTTATTAAAAATTTTGGCCAAGACCGAGTGAAAAGAACAAACGTTTCGAAGATAACAACAAACACAAAAGTTGCAAAAATCCTCTTTTTCATTCATCACAAAAAGGGCAAAAAGAAAGAAAAAGATACATGAGTCTCACTGGGGCTTATCATATTCTCCAGGAGCCGCCGAGCCCTCTCCACGCCAAGCTGACTCGGCGATCTATCGTCGAAGGGATGCTACTTTTCCCTCCAACCGGCTGTTGGCACGATGAAGGAGCTCGACCTCCCTCATAGAAACAGCTAGATATTGTTCGGCTGCCCTCTGAAGCCGCTCGCGATCCGCGAGCATTGACGCTAGGGCCCCCTGTCAACGGTTAACGTAACGCAGCCCCCTGGGACCCCCCATGGCCATTAGCACCGCTGCTCGGAGCCTCAGCTAATCGCCCCTCACCTCCAGAAGCCATCTCAAAACCCAGAAATTCTTGGGAGATCGGCTGAAAAGATGACTAACAGAGGCATCCCCCTCATCCGTATTTAAACTGCTCCTGGTGAGTATTTCGATCGCTCGAGCCATTAATTTCAACCCGTGGAAACTCACCGCACGTTGCCACCTCAGTGGGCGCTCGCAGGAAACGAAGAGTTCCGCCCCTCGTCGAAGAGGATAATTAATAACGTTGAGGCACTCAAGGAGCTCTCTTCTCGGGACTAGACTCCCTCCAATCTGTCGGACCTTTTCGAAGTAAATGTCCTCGAAATTCTGCCAAACTTCCTCGAATTAGGCATCCTCAAAAAATACGAAGAAGAGGAAAAAGTGCATCAGCGACCAACACTAAGCGACATAGCTCGCCCTCTTTGAGAGTGGCCGATTTACGAGCTTCAGGTGCCCCCTCTATTGCTCGGGCAGCCCCCATCCTCTTTGGCCATCCGCACCTAAATCCATAGTTGCAGTAAGGACCAAGTAAAATATCAAAAAATCCTCTGCAACACCGAGTGATCTCCGTATTTTGGCAGGGCCAAGTAAAATAACCGAGCGATATTCCAAAACCTCGGCAACAACTGAATGGTATTCTGAAGCCTCGGCAACAACCGAGCGATGTTCCGAAGCCTCGGCAACAACCGAATGGTATTCTGAAGCCTCGACAACAATCGAGCGATGTTCTGAAGCCTCGGCTACAATCGAGTGATTATGTGAAACCTTGGCCAAGTCAAATGGCATATTCTTAAAATGTTATCTAAAGCTCCGGTCTAGATGAGTAATCTCTCAAACTCTCTGACGCAATTAAGATGTCCTATGATACTTCGGCAGAAGTAAGTAACCTCCTTCTACTCAACCGTAAAGACATACGAGCTATCTCTTTCCGAAGAAATACCTGCTTCGTTCTACAAACAGGATCATGCTTACCGCATGAGTCCCCAGGACTGCCCAGGTCCACCTCTGACCCAAACAGGGACAAACGTTTTCCTCGCTGAGGACTGAGCATTGGTCTTAGCAAAAGCAAGGTAGCAAGAATGCTGCCGAGATGTGCTATGACACAAAAAGCATGATATGGGAGTAGTAACTCAAACACAATCACATCGAAAAAGAAGCATGTGCTAAAAGAAGAAAGAATAAAACTTTCTTTATTTCTTCATCAATAGAAAAGAGTTACAACCTCCTAAGAGGCGTTACAAGTGCATCATGACACAAGAAATAAAAACAAGTATATAGCTCGACCGGACTGCTTCAGTCAGCTTCGGTTAATAATGATCTTTCGGCATCTGACCCGAGTAGTCAGACAATCCAGTCAGCTCGCCCTGAACCACTGGTTAGGGCCAGGCCGGCCTCCTATGGGTCCTTCGAATGAACCAAGAGATCCAAGAACAGAAGGAAGACCTATGGACGTCGATTCTGGGGAGACATCCCCCTGGGTGGGATGCTGGGCTACTGGACGTTGCCCGACCATGAAAGATAGGGGACCAGCAGGCCCACACTGCTCTCAACTCTCTCTTCACGGGCAAAAGATCCCCCAGCTGGACGAGCTAGGGGACCCAGCCCGAGGGAGAAGGAAAAGTTCGTCCTTACCATGGGGATATGCATACTTTGCATCTCCAACGGTCCCCATGGCAAGTGGCAAAGGACACATAGGGAGCGCGTACGTGCGCTCCCCATATGGTCTCTGCGGACCTCCCATGCGCTCTCTATATGATCTCCGAAACTCGTCTCTTGAGGACGGGTTGCTCTTCAGCGGCTCCTTCATCATCCGAGCTATCCGGGAGAGGTCGACTTGCAAAAGGAGAACTCAGTCTCTTCACTCTCAACCTTAGATACATAGACATCATGAGAGCTTTCACAGGAGAACAAAGTCCTGAGAGATAGCCTAACACGGCCCATTCTCTCCAATTTATATGCAAATAAGCCCCCAAAATTTGAAACAGCATGTCCCATTGCTACGTGGAAGGGCAGAAGAAAAGAATTATTTTCCAGAGTGCACCAAATGCATTTCCCAAGCCGTGACAAAAGGCAAGGGATCTCCCCCTGATCTCAAATCAAAAACCTTAAATGCATGAGATCGGCTGCAGGTCGTTGGGATACATACAGGCCTGGGAAATCCCCTCTGAAAATGATGCCATCCAATGGCGATCGATTGCTTGTCACGTACGCTAAAAGGACCTGCATTGGAAAAGGCCAACGAAGTAAATGCCCCTAACAAGGGTGGAGTACTCTTTAACAAAGCCACTATGTATGCCTCGGCTAAAAACATGCCCATTTCTCCACTTTGAGCGAGCCGAACTATCTAACCTCGGCTTTAACCAGGATACCCCTCGATTCTCGACCATTTCAAGTCGAGCTATCCGATACTTCGGCAGGGCAACTCCCTTACCCACTCCGAGCGAGATCAGAACTATATTCCTCGGCAGCGTCGGGTCATTTATACCTTGGCCTCGACCGAGACATTTATTCTAGCCTGAATTCAACCGACCTAAGAGCGCGAATGAGTTAAATATGATGTATCTTCAGATCATGAGAAAGAAGCTAAAGATAATGATTCACCTAAGGATGATGATACTAACACTAATCATAATGATATGGATCTTCCTAGAGATTGAAGATACGCTTATAGTCACCCTAAGGAATTGATTATAGGTGATCCATCTCAAGGAATAAGAACTAGATAATCTATAAGAAATATTAGTAATCATCTTGCATTTGTATCACAAATTGAACCTAAAACTATTGAAGAAGCTGAAAAAGATAATAATTGGATGTAAGCAATGCAAGAAGAATTAAATCAATTTACTAGAAATAACGTATGGAGATTAGTAGAAAGACCTAAAGATCATTCTGTTATAGGATCAAAATGGGTTTTTAGAAATAAACTAGATGAAAATGGCATAGTAATTAGAAACAAAGCTAGATTAGTTGCAAAAGGATATAATCAAGAAGAAGGTATTGATTTTGATGAAACCTTTGCACCTGTAGCTAGATTAGAAGCCATTAGGCTATTACTTGCATTTGCATGTCACATGAACTTTAATTTATTTCAAATGGATGTCAAAAGTGTATTTTTAAATGGATTAATAAATGAAGAAGTATTTATTGAACAACCATCGGGATTTGAAGATCATGAATTTTCAAATCACGTTTTTAAATTGCACAAAGCTTTATATGGCTTGAAACAAGCTCCTAGAGCTTGGTATGATAGATTAAGTAAATTCTTAATTGAAAATGATTTTATAAGAGGAATATAGATAAAACATTATTTTTGAAAAGAAAAAGTAAAGATTTATTAGTAGTTCAAATATATGTTGATGATATTATTTTTGGTGCTACTAAAATCTTCTATGTCAAGATTTACTAAGTTGATGCAGGGTGAGTTTGAAATGAGCATGATGGGAGAACTCAACTTCTTCCTTGGACTCCAAATCAAACAAAGCAAAGAGGGAATCTTTATCAACCAAACAAAGTACACAAGAGAAATTCTAAAGAAGTTTGGTATGGAATCAATCAAACCCCTCGGAACACCAATGAGTCCTTCATGCAAGCTGGACAAAGATGAAGAAGGTAAGAAGGTTGATCAAAAATATTATCGAGGTATAATCGGATCCCTACTTTACTTAACTGCAAGTAGACCAGAAATAATGTTTGCTGTTTGCTTATGTGCTAGATTTCAGTCTGAACCTAAAGAATCACATTTAATTATGTTAAAAGAATACTAAGATACTTAAATGGAACAAAAATGTAGGTTTATGGTATTCTAGAGACTCAACATTAACTTAATTGCATATACTGATTCTGATTATGCTGGATGTAAGTTAGATAGAAAAGCACAAGTGGTGCATGCCAATTCTTAGGAAGTAACTTAATCTCATGGTTTAGCAAAAAGCAAAATTCAGTTGCATTATCAACTACTGAAGCTGAATATGTTGCAGCTGGAAGTTGCTGTGCCAAATCCTATGGATTAAGCGACAACTTGAAGACTATGGTATCACACTTGATAAACACCTATAAAATGTGATAACACAAGTGCAATCAATCTAACTAAAAATCCAATTCAACACTCAAGAACAAAACATATTGAAATTAGATATCACTTTATAAGAGAACATGTTGCCAATAATGAAATTGTCTTGATTATGTTAATACTAAAGATCAATTAGCTGATATATTTACAAAACCCTTGAGTGAAGAAAGATTCTGTTATCTTAGAGGAGAGTTAGGGATTTGTGATCCATTAGAATGAATTTGAAACCCCTAAGGAAATTTTATCTAAAATTCTTTCAAATCCTTGATCTTTAAGGAAATCTTATCTAGAATTCACGTCTAATTGATCTATTAAAATCCAATGATTATTTTATCAATTTTTATGATCAATATCCGGACACATTTAGATTATCTGAAACTTTATGTTTTTTTCTCTGAAATGGTCTCGGAGCCGACTCGGTCAGTATCGGAGTCGACTCCATGTTTCTACTGAAACTCTAGAGCCGACCCCTTCTCTGCGCGAGTCGACTCCACTTCGGGATAGTTTTCTGTGACTACCCAAAGTTGACCCCACACTTTGCGGGAGCCGACTCGAAGTGGTCCCAGATCGATTTGTCTAGGGCAGAGTCGACTCCTCGTTCGTTTCTACTCTCTCAAATCATCCAAATACTCTCTCCAAAATTTTTCATAACCTACCAAATCCTCAGAAATCCCAGATTAACCCTTCCACTAGATCAAATGGCTCCTAAAACCCGTGGATCTAGCCTTGGTGCGGCCAGGGTGAAAGGAAGAAGGCGGTGAAGAAGACTGTGAGGCGTCCCGCTCGTGAACCCTCACCGAGCATCGATCAACCTCATCCTCTTCGACTCCAAGTGCTTCTCCCACTACGGCCCCATCTCAGGTAGATCATCTTGCCGATAGAGTGATTACAACCGGGAGGAAGGTTGATTTCGAATTATTTGAGGCAGAAGGATTTCTTGTGGGGAGGCAGTTGATTGAAATGGGTTGGGAGAAGATATGTTCTTTAGATTATCCAACATACCCAGCCCTAGTTAAAGAATTTTATAAAAATCTATCAGAGGAGACAATGGACTAGTAAGCACCATTAGAGGAAATAGAATAACTGTGACAGTGGATTTGCTCTCAAGATTGTGGGATCTTCCATGTTGGGTACCTCTACTTTTTCATCTGATGATAAAAGCCCAGCTCTATCAAGATTGCTTAACAGGGAGATTGTTTTTGAAGAAGTATTTGCAATCAACTGTCCTTAGAATTGAGACTTCTCCATATATTTATAGTAGGATCCTATTCCCTAAGATTGGGAGATTTGACTATATGAGAGAGATATCTTTGTAATGGATGCTATAGTGACTGGAAAACCCATTAATCTTCCAAGCATGATATTATGGTACATTGCTGATTGTGGAAGCAAGAGGAAGTCTAGTTTACCCTATGGCATGATTCTAACTAAGATCTTTCAAAGCCAAGGGATAATCATTCCGATAGTGAGCCAATGAAAATTTAAGACACACCGATTACTATAGTTTGGCCACTATTCATCGAATGGTTTTGTGAAGAAGGATGGCAGATGGAAAG
This sequence comes from Calamus simplicifolius, assembly GCA_900491605.1. Taxonomy (NCBI): domain Eukaryota; kingdom Viridiplantae; phylum Streptophyta; class Magnoliopsida; order Arecales; family Arecaceae; genus Calamus; species Calamus simplicifolius. The sequence goes on along the minus strand of UESW01005075.1, from coordinate 423,508 downwards.
GAAAGGTATGATGGAGGATAGAGCCGCAGATTGAGGCACCTGGACCTCAGTTAGACATTCATCTCCTGTACCTCCGAGCTCTATTCCTGTTCCAGCTCCTTCTCCTGCTTCCGATGGTTGATCAGTCATCTTCTTCGTCTGTCAGTTTTTCAGATCTTCAGTTAAGGCAGCTTAAAGTTCTTGATGATCAGGCAGATAAATTGAAATCAGAGTTTGACAACAAATTTATGAATCTTAAAGAAACTCTTTATTCACTTAGATGATCGGATCACCAAGATTGAATCAACTCTTAGCACTTCAACTGAGTCCTTAAGTGGAGACCTAAAGAATATTTTGAAGAACTTAAAGACATCTGTGGAGATGGTGAGACCTATGCAAAATGCAATGTTGAACTTCAAGACAAAATTTAACTGCTTGTACTTTATAGATGAAAGACTGAAGGATTATGTTAAAATTCAATGACGGAATGAAGAATTTATAGATCACTTAACAGGATTGTAAGGAACACTTTTGATGTAATAATGTTAGTCTTTGCAATATAATGAAGTTCATAAGTTTTACATTTTGATACATTGATGTAATGAAAAGTCTGTTTGAATGCTCAATTAATCTGATTTGAATGTACTTCTTTATTATCAATGAATCTCAATCTGTTAAAACATATCTTGAATGAATGAATTGATTATGTTGTTGCTTCTCTACCTTTTTGTTGATAACAAAAAAGGGGGAGAGATTTTATAACTATATATGCATGGGAGAAATTTAACTAATTGAATGAATGGAATATTATTTGAGTTTCATAGGGGGAGCTACCTCATTCAGGGGGAGCCTTAGCCTAACTATAAAATAAAATAAATTCTTTAATCAATCATGCATATACTCAATGTTTTTGTCATCATCAAAAAGGGGGAGATTGTTGGGAAGATTTATGAAAATTATTGCCCAATCTTATTGATTTTGATGATTACCAAAGCCATGAGTATATTAAAGATGCAATAAATTTATTTAGAACAATCAATGAGTATGTCTAAGTATGACTTTAATCAATTTGAAAGTAACTTTCAAGTTCCATGTTTAAGCTTTCAAAAAGAAATTTTATACCTCATATCTCAATCAATGAGTTTGGAACATTTTGAATTGATTCTAATGTCAATTTTATGTATTCAAGTCAAAAAAATTGATTTAAATGAATCTGGAACGAATTTCAAGTTAATCAAAAATTTCTGATTTTCGATACGTTCCGAGCCGACTCTAGAGTTTCAGAGTCGACTCCACTCAGTATATAGAAATGTCTGTTTGTCTCGAGTCGACCCATGTGTTTCTCGAGTCGACCCCGATATTGTCAAGCCGACTCCATGACTATGTGAGTCGACTCCGCTCAGACTCCAGAGCATTTTTTCTGAACACTTCTCGAGTCGACCCCTTACTTTTCATGAGTCGACCCCGACTGTCAGGAGTCGACACCTTATTTTCGATGAGTCGACCCTTTGACTTTCTGAATATTTCTATTTTTGGTATCGCGTCTTCGAGCCGACTCGCCTAAAGCTGGAGTCGACTCCAACAAATCTGGGCATGATTTTTCGAATGCCAACTCAGCGCCATCGGTAAGATTTTCAATAACGGCTATATTTCTTTGTTTCTAACGGCTATATTTTTGCAGAATCTATAAATAGAGAAGTTGTTTTCAAATCAAAAATACACACATAGAGAGAAATACAAATCAAGAGAGAAAAAGAAAATCTTTCAGAAAAGAGGAAAAATAGAGTATTATTTGAAAAAATCTGAGATTCAAAAATAGAGTGAAAGAAAGGCGTGAAATCAAAGGACTTCATCTGCACAAGTTCATCAATCCAAGAGAAGTCTAGAAGAAAATCCAAGAGCCATTCAAGAGAATATCAAGAGATTTTAAACATTCAAGAAAGGAAGAAAAAAGCTCAAATCCTCTCAACTGCTTCACTGGAAGAATCGGAGCTGAGGCTTGATTCAATCTAGCAAGGAGAAGAAGGAAAGAAGAAAAGCTCAAAAGTCAACCAACTACAAATCAGGCTTTTCTAAACCTTTTCATTTATTTGTTTTATTTGCTCATTGAGGAGCTGTGTACTTGAAAAACAATATTTCTTTTGTTTGTGTCTAGTTCAATCTGGGGATTGAACTAGTGGAGGTAGTCTTACCTCGGTACAAGCTTGGTATAGCTGTGTTAGGGTTTTTGTGCTGGTGAGCCCAGAAAACCGGCTGGGTTCGTTGTGATCCCAAAAAATAACAAGTTTGAGTTGTGAGCTTGTAAAATAACTCGGCTGTAATCGAGGAAGATTATAGTGTGGACCCAAGTGAATCTTGGGAGTGGACGTAGGTGTTGGATACACCGAACCACTATAAAATCTTTGTGTTTGCCGTGTCTCTTTTATCTCTATCTCTATCTTTATCTTATTGATTGTATTTTGTTTTGTATCTGCATTCACTTTCAATCACACTAAGCAAACAAATATTTTCAAAAGGTTTAAATTTTTTAAAGTACCCAATTCACCCCCCCCTCTTGGGTTGTCATGGGCCAACAAGGCCGTCTTCCCGAGGCTAACTCCTAAAATGACCGGTCCGACCTCGGTGAGATCCGTTGTCCATGGGACTCACTGGCCCCATTAGATGCCCCCCACACTCCTAATCTTGTGCGACCATGTGCCTTGCATCCGCTAAGCAAAAGGAGTGTAGAGCTCTTCACCTTTGCACTTCCCTTGTTAGTTTTGGCCTTGACTTTTCATCTGCCTTGTGTGGACTTATGACCACGTCTGCATGCTCTCTTGTGCTTTTGTGTGCTCAAAGACTTTAAGTAATGTTGGAGGTAAATTGATTACCTTAGACTGGCTAGGAGTAGCCAGTAATCCTTCATGATTCAGGGTCTGAAAGCGGATGCCCATCAACTACGAGTTGGGGTTAGTTTCTCCTGACTGTGAGTTGACTTTGGGTCTTCTACTTTTGTCATAAATTTAGAGGTGGGTGCCCATCAACTATGCGCTGAGGAGTTGGCCTCTCCCAACTATGAGTTATCTTGGGGCTTCTTCTTAGATGGCTGAAAGTGTCCAGCAATATGTTGCAAGTATATAATTTAGATAAAGGTCTTATCCGATTAGCCATTGGCCGTTGAGGTAGATTTAGAGCTGCTGAGGCTAAAATGAAGCCGTTGAGGCTATGATAAGCTACTAAAGTTGTAATGAGGCCACAGAGTCAAAGGAATGGAGCCGCTGAGGCTGCAGTAATGCCACTGGGGCAGATATGAAGCCGTTGAGGCTGTGATAATGCCATTGAGGTTGTGACGAAGCCGTTGAGGCAAAGTTGAGGCCGTCAAGAGCCTTTTGAACCCCAGAGGATAACCCGAGAGTCGCTGGGATGGGACCATGCTCAGGAGCGTTTAACCCCGGAGGGTGACCTAAGGGTGCTTGGACCAGGCTTAGATGCCTTTTGAACCCCGAAGGATGACCTGAGTTTAGAGTCGTCAGGTGCCTTTTAACCTTGGAGGGTGACCTGAGGGTACGTGGACCAGGCTCAGGTGCCTTTTGAACCCCGAAGGATGACCTGAGAGTTGAGAGTCGTCAGGTGCCTTTTAACCCCGGAGGGTGACCTGAGGGTGTGTGGACCAGGCTTAGGTGCCTTTTGAACCCTGAAGGGTGACCTGAGGATGCATGGACCAGGCTCATGTGCCTTTTTTCTTTGTGCCGATGATCTTTGTTGTCGACTGGAGTTAGTGTTTGTTGTCGAGCTGGCCTCGGGCTTAGGTGCCGATGCTAGAGTCGGTCTTTGGTGCCGAGCTGGCCTCGGGCTTAGGTGCCGATGCTAGAGTCAGGCTTTCCTGCATGACATTTTCAAGTATCAATGAAAGAAATACTGTCTAAGCATAGTGTACTTAGCTTTTGTAGTATTTTGGCCTTTGCATCGTGTTCGATGACGCTGAGGGTCGGCATGGAGTCAGGACAGAGAGCTTTTCCCAGCTTTTTCTGGTGCTAGATCGGACTATTTGCCGAGGTGAAGAAGACTATTCGAGAGTGGAGAAGAACCTGCATTGTTGGTCTCTTTGGCATTAATGGAGCCCTGACATCCGAGTACAAGGAAGGCTATAATGACCCCTCCACCCAACGTCCTCTCTCTGTCCTCTTGCTAGCACCAAACTTCCTTCCCCTCATATGTTAAATCTTTTTATTTAAGTTTGCATGGCATGGAACTGGGCTAGGACTTGGACCACGTCCTCCCCACCTCGCGTAGCCAGGCCAGAACCTTTCTCCTTAGAGGGATCTCGGCCGGGAAGATGTGCTAGGTGATGATGATTATATGGCATTTGATGCGGATGGTTTGGAGAAAGAAAAAGCGATCGGGGAGGAGTGCTGATCAGCTCCTTATTGGCCGAAGATAGTCTCAGGATCACACACCTCTTATGGATTACGACTGTCCGAGTAGAAGAGACTGTCATTGTGAAGTGCCTTTGAAGGAATTT